>JBAFWW010058811.1:0-13715 GCA_036873685.1 Agapornis canus | reverse complement strand
TACACCACATATAGAATACATATATATATATATATATATATATATATTAAAAAAAACAAGATGGAAAAATAGTTCATGGGTTTGTGTGTTCTACTTTGGTTTTGGTCACAGGTAGAGATGGCAAAGAAGCAGTATGAGGTGCAAATTTCTCGACTAGAAGAAGAAATTTCGTCTCTTCAATTGGTATGGTGTTGACTGATGAAAGTATTTTTGACAGCAAAATGTTTGCAACTTCTAGTTTTTGTTGATGAAGTAAAATGCCTAATTCTGGCTAAAATTCAGTCAAATAAAATACAAATAATGGGTAATTGTCTAGGTCCGTGTTTTATTACTGTATAGCACTTTACATCCTTCATAACTCCAGACATTAAACACAGAGTGCCCTTCACATCACTTGAAAAAAGCGACCGTGTGCAGTGTCATAACAGTTGGTGCACAGATTCATACTTAGGTATAAAGCGTATTTGGTTTGAAACTTCATAACGAGCAAATAATTATAATCAAATGCATTCATATCAGCAGCAAGAATTACGTTTACAAGTGGCTGGTTTTAAGCTTTGACACTTCTTGTATTTTTAGAGTTATTTTTTTTTAGATTTATCTTAAAATGACTTTTGAAAAACAGGAATGTGGAGAAAAACAGGGTCAAATTGAACGAGCTGTTAGAGAAAAGAGAGCAGTAGAAGCAGAACTTGAAAAGGTAAGGCAGTTGCATGCTTTTTTGCATCACATTTAAGGTCACTTTTCAAAAGGAAAAGATACATCAATTTTTCCCATTTCTCATGGTTTGTTTTTCCTTAATTTTCTTACTTGATTCTTGGAGTAGATTTTCTTAATTTTAAATTTTCATGCAGTCATTTTAAGTTCAGGTTTTTATATAATCCAGAAAGCATTTTGAAGCTGTAATACTAAACTGAAAAAGAGGGTTCTTTGGAAACTGTAAGAAGTGAAATAAGAGATGTTTGATATAATCTGAAAGAATGTCAGCACATATTCCAGTTAAGCTTAATAGACAGAAAAATTAATGGACGCCAGACTTTTGGAAACTTCCCAAGTAGCAGCAATAATGATTTTTGTTCAGAACTTAAATTCAATTTTGTTTTAAATGACTGGAAAATAAAGTTCAATGAGAAATAAATAGCCTCCTTGTTAGTATCATAGAATCGTAGAATAGTCAGGGTTGGAAAAGACCTTAAGAACATCTAGTTCCAACCCCCTGCCATGGGCAGGGGTGCCTTACTGTAGACCATGTTGCCCAAGGCTCTGACCAGCCTGGCCTCAAACACTGCCAGGGAAAGAGCATTTGCCACTTCTTTGGGCAACCTGTTCAGTGCCTCACCACCTGTACAGTAAAGAACTTCTTCCTTTTATCCAACCTGAACTTCCCCTGTCTAAGTTTGTACCCATTACCTCTCATCCTGTCACTACAATACTACTGTACCACGGTATTACACTGCCAGTCACCAGTGCAAGGTAAAGACAATGGTACGTATAAGCTTATTCTTCAGATTTACAGGGAAGACGAAAGATATGAATCCGACAGAAACAGAAAACTAGAGCAACTGCATCAGAAGTACTTACTTGCAGAGACTAGAAATTTTGACCTTAAGCTCACTCTTCAGACAACACAACATAAACTGAAACTGCTGGAAATGAAGTAAGTAACGGTTATCACAGAAATTAGCATGGAAACGAATGGAAATTATGTCTGAGTATTTAAATTGTTATTATGTATTAGGTTTTTGTTACATCTTTTTAACCAGTGACTGGAATAGTATCCAGATACCACAATTCTGAAGCAAGGGCAATTATGAATCACTGTAATAGAATTAAAGGGGATAATGTGCTATAGAATGAAAGATCTTTACGAGTTAAGAATTGTAAGCAATCTTTTGACCAAAAAAGAAAATAATGTCTTATTTGGACTCTCACTGTTTTTAAATACTGTTTGTAGGAAAAATATGAAATATTCAGGAAGAATTTATAATATTCTGAATTAATATACAGTGAGGTATCTCCTAGTACATGCAGAACACTGTTTACATAGCATACTGAGTTTCAGGGATGTGTCCACAGCTAACAGGCATTATTGCAGTTCCAGTAATACAGTGGTGAAAAGTACACATTTTTAGAAGAGGTTACTCTAGACCATGTCGCTCAAGGCTCTGACCAGCCTGGCCTCAAACACTGCCATGGATGGAGCATTTACCACTTCCTTGGGCAACCTATTCAGTACCTCAGCACCCTCACAGTAAAGACGTTCCTCCTTATGTCTGACCTAAACTTCCACTGTTTAACTTTGAACCCATTACCCCTTGCCCGGTAACTACAGTCCCTAATGAAGAGTCCCTCTCCAGCATCCTTGTAGGCCCCTTTGCCAGAGTAATCCTCAGCTGGGAGTCTGGAAATGTGGTAGAAATTAAAACCTTTGTTTGACATCATCTTACTAAGATTGTTACAACATTAGATTGGTTTTATGAATTCCGTCAGGATAAAATTCTTTGCTGACTTGTGCATAGTTCTAGCTGTCAACCATTAAACATGCTGAGCTGATACAAACTTTCAGGAAGAAACAGGAACGGCTGTACTGGATCAGACCTAGGATCTGTCCCAGATATCTTTTTGGTTTTTTTTTCCTCTTGTGTGGTAGTTGCTCAACTCTTGAATTCCAACAAGACATTCTCCTCTTTCAGCCTTGAGGAGGAGAAATCCCGTTCCCAGGAAGTTATCTGTAACTTGCGAAACACTTTGGAATCAGAAAGAGGAAAGAGTGACTCTATCTGTGAACGAAGTCTGAAGCTTCAGCAAGAGAATGAACAGTTGCAAAAAGAGATGGAGGACTTGAGAAAACAGGTCATAGAGGCTCAACGAAAAGCTAACATAAAGGTATGGTTTATATGTTAGTTTTATTTCAACATGACTGATATTTACTTGATAAGGCAGCAGTTCTAAGAGAAAATCCTTTAAAGTTTATCTTAAGGAAGAAAGTTTCAAGGATGCTTCCTGGTTTCTGCTTAAAATCGACTTCATTGTAGCATTGTTTCCTCAGAGTCTATTAGGTAACTCAATCTCTGCCAATTAAATTTTGGTTTAATATGTATAAGAAGATCCCAAATGTTCTTTGTTTAAGATGATTAGATTAAGTAATATAATAATTAAATAATAATTCTTCAAGTGATTTCACTTACTGCAATTCTAAATCTTCATTTATCTGTCTGTAATGTGTTACGAATCTCTGTATAACTTTCAGTCTAGAGTGTTCCTGTATTTGTATGTCCACCATGTTGTCAGTGTAGTGTGCAACTAATAATTTAATACTGTGGTTGTCAAACATTAGGCCTGTATTTTCTGAACAGAGAACATTCTTCTTTATGAATAGTTGCAAACAAGATAATTAGCTGAAATATTATTCTTTTTGAATGTGTCCCATTAAATGCACCTGAACAGACTGCTGGTGCTAGAATGAATAGTAACCTCAGCAGATTGATTGTACCTTTAGCTTCTAGAGCGAATAACAGCTTTTACCCTTGGTGTGCATTCTAGACATACAAAGCTGGTACTTTCCCCTCTGCTCTTAACTGCGTAAGGGTAAAGATATTGCAGAGGGATGTAAGAATCTGCAGCAATTAAGAAAATTTTGGTAAGCAGTATTACAAGTTATGAGTGGGTATCATTTCAAATCTGGTTTCCACTTTGCACCACAAGATAAAGGAAGCAGACAAATTAACCCTTAAGTCAAATGTACTGTAAAAGCGAAGGATCAGTCTTGTAATAGTTATAAACAGTTTTAACAGTCTCGTGGCAGTTATAAAGCATATACCCAGATCTCTGTCTTTCTCTTTTTATAATCTAGACAGGCTTCCATTATAGTCACAGATAAGATTTATTGTTTTCATTTTCCTGTGACATATGAAGGATTTTAGATCCAGTTAAGAAATTCCTGATACATTTTAGCTAGACGAAAAAGAATGTTTTTCTTTGAAGAAAACTCAAGAGAGAAGGATAAAGATTATTTCCAAAAATAAACATACACAGCTCATTATCATTCATTGTCAGTTATACTATTTGCTTAAATTGGCCTTGGGATCATGTATGCCTTTGAGCCATATAATTACATGTTTAATTGTTCTATGTTGCATGCTTTCAACAAATGTTTATAAATTGAACTTAAGTGTTGAGGGGAAAAAAGTTAGAGACTTGATTGCACCCAAATTGTATTTTTTCTAGATAAGCACAATGGAGCATGAGCATGATGTGAAAGAACGTGGATATGAAGCTAGACTTAAGGAAATGGAAGACAGCAATCAGAAGTCTATTGCTAAACTTACATCTCAGTTATTAGCCCAGCAAAAAGCAACAAATCAATGGAAAGAAGAAGCAAACAAAATTACCAAAACTGCAGAAGCCAGGATCAGTAAGCTAAGGTAAGTGCAGTTTTGTTCCTTTTCTGGAAGCTGTTACTATTGGCATAGTAATGCGCTTTATAAGTGAAGGTTTTTCAGGAAATCAGAAAATTCCTAAAAAAGTCATATATGGGTATAGCGGGGTTGTAGTTTACATAAAAAAGCATTTCATAATGCGGTTAGTGCAGCTCTCATAAGCATTGGGTCAGTGTCCTGTTTGCTACTGTAGGAGTTTCCCGTTCTTTTGGCTTAAAGTCATGATCTCTTGCTGGTGTTAAGTTCTATCCCATTACTTCCTTTTTCCAAGTGAAGGTGTCTGAAACCTTTTGGCTTCCTTATAAACTTCCCAGCAGCGGCAGCTAACTTTCACATATTCTGTGCTTCTCTTCTGTCATCTTTTAAGTCTCCAGTGTTTTCTAAAAGGCATAAGAAGGAAAAGCAATTTTTGCAACCTGTAGTGATGATTTTCTTGTTTCTTTTAATAATACAAGAATGTAGTAGATAGTGAAAGACATGCAGATAATGTTGAAAAAGAAATTGTTTCTTTTAGGCTTCACTGAAAATTATTCTGTGCTTTCTTGAATCTCTGGGTCACAGTTCAAATTGAACACATAATCATTGCCTGTAAGACTGAACTTGTAATTAAAAAATAATGCTTGGCAGTGCATTTTTTAGTACTTGTAGACTAAATTTCACCATTTGCTTCATAAAATACATTGCAGCCTTCATTTATGAGAAGAGGTTTCTTCCCTTTAAGCATCTTAAGATGCTGTACACTTTTAGAAGGATTTATTGGTAGTTGACCTCACCTTCACCTTGCAAGAGGGCAAGGAACCAGTTTTGCTTCAATATACTTGTACCAAAACTCAACTGTGAAGGTAACTAAGAAGGTCAGAGCTTCTTGCAACATAGGTACTCATTCCAAAGAAACATGTTGCTCTTGGCAGCACGGCTAACACCTCCTGACTAGTGTTAATCCTGTTTATTCCTGCAGAATATCTGGTCTGGTAGAGTATGAAAGGAAGGTGTTCTGGCTTTTGGTTGCATCCATTTTAGATGTACTTTGAGTTCTAATGACATTTACTGAAGTGAACTGATATAGCAAATATTTACAATTATAAAATAGTTATTTAAATGGGTGATTGCTGTTAAAGGTTGTAAAAAAGTAGTGTAGCATTCATTTAAAGATGAGTTGCCCCAAGGCTTTTCTACTGAATTTAGGCTGTTTCTCTCTCTAAGAGTGTGCATGTTTGTAAAAAGTGTCTAGAACTGCTTATATGTGTTTATGAACACATACAGAAATTATTACTGTCAGATTAAATCAAGGTGAATCTAATGCTTCTTAAAGACCTGTGTGAGGTTTGACTGTGATGGAGTTCATTTTCTTTATAGCAACCTCTGTGGTGCATGCCATGGTTTAGGTCTATGACCAAAGTAGTGTCAATAACAGAGATGTTTTAGCTGCTGCTGGACAGTGCTAATACAGCATCAAGCAAATTTCTGTTTCTCACTTTGCTCCCCCAGCAAGGAGGGTGGTGGTAGGCAAGACACTGGGAGGGGACATAGTGGGATAGCTGACCCCAGCTGACCAAAGGGATATCCCACATCATATGATGTCATGTCCACCAGTAAAACTGGGTGGAAGTGCGTCCGAGGTAGCTGTTGTGTTCATACTGGCTTACTATTGCTCTGCCGGTGAGGAGTGATTGCTTTTGCATCCTTTTTTTCCCCTTTACTCACTGTCATTCTCGTGGCCCATGAGTAATTTTCTTACAGGTAACATTCCAGTTCTATCCCCCTGTCCTCTAGCAGGGGAGAGAGTGAGTGAGGGGGTGAGGGCTCACCTGCCATCTGGGTCAATCGACCTCAATACCTAAGGACAGAGATGTGGATTTGGAGACAGAACTGCATAATAACATTTAATTTTAGTTGGCTTGGTTACTTGCTGTGTTTCAACAGTCTTGCATTTTAATAGTTATATCTCTGCAAGGGTCTGAGATTGAACCACCAGTTCAGTTCTTACTAGGAATAGTAAGTAGAATGAAGTGAGCTTCTGAGACGCAAAAAGTAATCTTTCATATTCGTTTAAGGGTTTCATTGGAAAATAGTAAGGAGAGAAGTATAGAAATTCTATAAATTTAGTAAATTTCTCAGGACAATTTTTTTCATAACACAAAAAGAGCTTTTAAATCTTGGTGAATAATTTAGCTACTATATATAGTTCATGAGTTAGTCACTGACACATACTTGAGTTTCCATTTCTTTTTCTCCCCCTCTATCTGGAATGTTATTGAGGTCATCTAAATAACCAAATCAGAACTAATGTTGAATAAGTTATTTTGATGTTCAGTGTCACTTCCTTGCAAATTTGTGTAAATTTGATGAGATACATGCCATCCACATTTATGGTGCTGATCTACAGGTTGTAAAGCTTCCAGTTGTGAAGTTGTAAGCTCTCAGACACTGTCATTTTGAATGTCCTAAAACTTCAAAGGATGTAGGTGATCTGCCTTTGACAGCCGTGGTAAAAAAATAAAAAGGAAAAAAAAAAATCAGTATTGAGTGTTTGCAGCTTATTTTACATTTCTTGTCATTGGAAAGAATTTACTTTTGAAATAATTGAGAAATACATGCACATATTTTTAAAGGCTCTTGCTTTCACTCAAGTACTGTAATCTAGAAAATTTACTCCTATGGCTATATCTGGGAGGAAGAGACTGGGTAGGACTGTTCTTGTTACCTTTACAGCATCGTGTATAAAGCAATATAGTTCTTCAGACTTCAGCTGAGTAAACGAGAGCACAGAGAGAAAGTGAAATCAGCAAAACCAAAGGAACATTTAATAAATATTTAAATTGAAAGGAAACAAACTTAAGTAGCAAAGAATATAGGATAGATTGAGAAGGGGTGAGAAAGAGAGTTCTGACAACACTAAGCAAAAGAACAGGGTAATTGCATCAGCCAGCATTTACTAAAAGGAAATGTAAAAGACTATGCAGGCTTAAAAATAAGGGCAAATCATTCATTCTGTAAAGTCCACTTTGACTCATCTGTACATAAGTAGGTTAAACAAGTAAACGGAAAAGAGGTTGTAATACATGTGGTAATAGATGGTTAATCCTTTCAAATTGGCATGTTAGTATTTTTCATATGTCTCTGTCTTTTAATCCTGAGAATGAAGGTAAGAACCAGGGCAATTGAGAGAGGATTTTGCAGGTAACCAGTGGTTATACATTAAGCCCTTACCAAACTCTTCACCTGTAGCCAACACCAAGAGCGTGTTTTTGTTGAACATGATTCTGGTTGTACCAGGGTTCAGAGCCAGGCTCACATGGATAAGCCATGTCTCATATTCAATCAGGTAACTGAATTTTCCACAAAATGCTCTTAGGTAGAGTAGATCGGGAAAAAAGTAGATTCTTGAAACTTGAAAACTTTACAGGAAATGGACAGTTCTGTGAACTTTGCTATGGATATTACTTTGGCCTGTTAGACCTGTGGGTGGTTGCTCAACTAAGGTACATTTTAGCCTGAGTAGGGGTAGTAATAGGTATACAGAAGTCTGTTCTGGTTTTAGGAATAGAAACTAAATCTACAAAACAGTACCCAAGAGAATTTATAAATGTAGGCTTAAATGAGAAAGAGACCAAGTAGAAATTAATTCCATATAACAAAGCATTTGAGGAGCTTCTGAAATCTTATCTCTTTAATAAAAAAGTAATAAAATTGAGTACTAGTATATGGTATGAGTAAATTAATAAAGTAACAATCTTATCTATGTGCCACTGTTCCCTAGCAGGAAGATACAACTATTTTGGGGGGGGGAAATTCAAAGTATTTGTGGTAACATGAATCCATTATGTTTGAACCAACTATACTGAACGGCTTTGGGGTTCTTTTTATTTTCACTTAAATTATCATTGTCAGTACTTACAAAAAGGGAATCCTTGCCATAATGCTTTTAAATTTAAATCAATCTTTTGCTTAGCTTAAGTCATCTTTGCAGCTATTGAGGGTGGTTTTGCTCCGGTTTCTGCTTGTAAAACATTTCTGTGTCACATTTAGTCCCTGACTCAGCAGTAGCCTTGTGTGCGTTTTGGAGTTCTCAGTTTTCTCTCTTCCATAATTGAGAAGAATCTGCCTCTGAAGGATGACCTTTTTTGGTGCCTGTGCATGAAGTCCTGGCCAGCACTGCTTTCTCCTCCTCCAGACATCCTGTACAGTACGCTGAGTTGCACAGCATCTTGAGATGAAGAAGTTTCTTCCATTTCTAAAACATTATTCTTGGCTATACTTCTGTAATGTTTGGCACCTATAGCTGCTTATTTTAAGGTGTTCATTTAAAGAAAAAAATTAACAGGATGAGAGAGACAGCTGCAGGTACTGGCAGTATACAAAATTCATAATTACTAAGAGTAACTGAGGCATAGTATAATTCAACTGAAAAAACAGCTGCCACATGTCATATATGTTATATGAGAGCTTTGTAGAACGTGCTTGATACAGCTGGCGGATTTATCACCTGTCTGCCAAAATGCTAAAAGCTCACCTTTTGTTTCCTACTCACATAATAAAGACAAGATGGAGTAGGGCCTGATGTGATTATTCAGCAGCTGGGGTTACTGCTCAATTTCAATCTTAAAGTCTCATGACTGGGGGAGGATGAACAATCAGAATGAATCAGCTGGCTCAGTAACCATCACACTCCTTATGTGGACACAGTTAAACTGGTTTCTTTCAATATGTGTTCAGTGTGAGGCAGGCAGGCCACCTTCAATAATGTCCATACTGAAGTCTGCTTATAGGGCGGTAATTAACACGTTGCTCTGAATATTGGATGCACTCTGGTAGCGTACCTTATACTTACAATATATTTGGTAATGTTCTTGCAAAATAAGATTCAGTACAGAAAAAGTAAAATGTCAAATGCACTTGACAAAGTTGTATTAAATGCATCCCATTCCTCTGGCATTAGTTTTGAATCGGCTGTGTAGTGCTTTTGAAATCAATGTTTTAAGAGCAATGCTGTAATTAAAAATATACCATAAGCCCTAAACTGCAAGAAAGTAACATGTGAAATTATATTCCAGTAACTGAAGCACTAAAGTGTATTAATCAATATCTTTACTTTCGATTAATAGAAGAGAGCTAAGTCAACAAAAAATTTGTACCCAGGAGCTCATTTCTCAACTGGAAGTTGCAAATGAAAAGGCAACCGAGGTAAGATTGACTGATATGACAACTACTTTCAGTTGCAAGCTCATGCATGTACATTAGGATAATAACAGAAACCTATTGAGGTGAGCTATGTTGTTGGCTTGTTAAAAACTAAGGATTTTTGACAGAAGTAGCCATAACAGGAAACCCCCACTGTTCCTGCGAGCTGACATGTTCAAATGGACAAATGACCTTCACTCTCAAATTACAAGGAAAGATAAAAAGAGATCATCCTTCGAGGTTCATAATATAGAAGTTTTAGACAGTACCTCTGAAGTCACTTATGCCTGTCTATGCACACATACCTCTCTACAAAGGAGAAGGCACTGTATTGTGGATAATGTAGTATATGCAGAGATGCCACATTCTCAGCATACTATGTGTATAGTATAATTTACGCTGTATGTGCATATATGTATATAGCTGTATCCATTAAAGATTAATGGCAGGACTGTTTTGGAATTGCATTGTTCGATAAATAATGGCCACTTTAGAAAACAGCTATCCTGTCAGCCTCGTAAATCTGGGATAACATGCAGTTCTAATCAGGGTAACTCCTCCAGTGTTGGTTTTTGTAATGCTAGATTATTTAGAGAAGAAAAATGGGGCTGATGCAAGGATAGATTTTTTGTAAGTAAAATACAGTTCTGAAAGGCTTTATACAGACCCTTTGCTGAAGAGAACAGATCTGTAGCAAGTTTATTATCTCGTTCATATTACCTAGTGTAGTCTTTGTCCATTTGAGTACAGTTGAAGTATAGAAAATAAAGCACATTTTAAGATATTGTGAATTAAATTATGTGGATTAAAATGTCAGCTTTTATGTATCTTAATTCAAGATGATGGAGTGAGTAAAACTTCCTCTGCAGATCACTGTGTTTAGAAAAGTCATAGGATACGATACTTGGGCTGGAAATTCTTTACATAATGTGTCAGCTGTATGCCTTAAGTCTTGTAAGTGGTGAACAGTTCCACATATGAGGTTACTCTTGTTCTAAGCTTTTCCACTGCAGTATGTACGGATCCCATAAAAAGAACTTTGCATTTGTAATGAAATATTTCAATTCCCCAGGATGAAAAATTAATGAAGGAATATCAAGAAAACATCAATAGGCTTCAAAGGCGTCTAAACCAGGCTGAAGAGAGGGCAGCTACAGCAACTCAAAAGGTACAGAACTAACAAATAAACCCCATGTTACCTAAGTGCATTTAAAGCTTCCCACTGAATATTACAAGAATAACTGCTTTGTATTATTCCTGAAGCAGACGTGATCATCTGTGTGCATTCTTACTAATACAGTTTTAGCAACAAGCTTGTGTTTTGGGTGCGTCATGACAAAACTGATACCTATTCAATGAAATGCCACCTTCTGACAGGACGCTTAAGTGACAGTATAATTTGTTTATGGAAACAAATTTGATGCAAATTAAGCTTGTGTGGTTGAAAATGTGTGAATGAAGGTGTATGATCATTTCCGTCTTCAGAAATGGGAGCAAATTAACAAAGAGTAATAAAACCTCTGACAAATAACCCAGCTCCCACTTACATGAAGCAGGCTTACCTACTGCAGCACTCACAAACGATGGTTTCACGTGCTAAAGAGCAAATGTTGCACTGATCCCTACACTTGTCTCTTGGGAGTCTGCTATAAAGCAAAGCATGCCTTGATTTGATGGCTACAGAACTGCCTTTATAAAAATTGGGAGGCAGCATAGCTGTTTCGTGGGAATTCTCTGCTCTTTTCAGCCAGACAAGTTCAGTGGTCTAATACATTGTGTGGCTGCACAAAGAGCTCATGGAAACAGTGTGAAATAGTTGCAGGCTGACAAGTTCAGTGTCCATCAAATTGCAGCCTTGAGTACCTTCTTATGCATCATGTAAACTTAAGAATTATCTTGTCTGTGCACCTGCATTTCCATTAGTAGTCTCCAGTAGCTGTGGCCCCAAAGATTGTTGGAGGAGTGCACCTCACTGCAGTCCCCATCAGCTACCTACAGTAAATGCAAGAGGTCTTGCAATGTCAAAAATACTGAAAATTGTGCAGACCAACTAGAAAAAACTTGTTTTCTTCTAGGCCAGGAGAAGAAAGGGGATGTTCTATGTATATCCCGTTGCCATAGTGAACATGCCTAGTCCATGTTTCAGTAATTCTGAAAACTTCAGACAAGACATGTCTGTTAGGGCCATTTATATGGCCACATCCTTCTTGTGGCATCACTGTGATCACTTACTGAGCTGAATTGTTGCTACCTTCTTTTTTCAGTTCTCTTTCAACTGTGTTCCAGCTTTGAGCAATACTGGTCAGTATTTCTAGACATTAGGGATACTGGGAGGAAAAGTCTTCCTCTCCTCAGAGAGAAACTTTGGTCTTTAATTTTCTAAACTTCATGCTACTGTAATTCTGTATTTCCTCTGCTGGACATTTGGTGGGGTTTTCCACATCCAGCATTCTTTTTCCATGTTATTCAAGCTATACTTGAAGCAAATCACATAAGGGAGTTGTATACTGGGCTCACTTATTTGCCAAGCAAACTCGTAACTCAGGTTGCTCTCCTGTTAAGTAAAGGTGGTCTTCCTGCCTCCTGTTTGTTTATTTTTTTACAGTGACTTAGGAAACTCATTTGCAAATTACAGCCTTTTAAGGGAAGGGAATCCCATGTGAGCTGCAGACAGAATATGCTTGGTAGATCCAAACTGTCTAGTTAGGACAAAAGGCATATTTTCCCTAACAGCAGCGAGTATCTGCCCAGCTGTCGTAACTTAAGCTGTGTTTACTGGCTGTAGATGTTCTCTGTTATGACAAGGTCAACTGGTGATACAGGAAGAGATCTTGCTGTTCCTGAAAACCTTGATAACTAACTATTCCTTAGTAGTCTTCCTCTGAAAGGTAACAGAGATTTGTAAGATGTTTAGCAGCCAAATTGTTGTCTGGATTTTGCTACCAGTGTTAGAACTGCCTTGCCCTCTTCAGGCTTGGCAGAGGTTACTGCTGCCTGCTGTCAGGCAAAGCTTCTCTGTAATGACTTAAAGACTTCTGTGCCAAACTCCTTCCTCTTCCCCTGAACCCACCCCAGAAAAGACATACCAGCACTGTTCCTGCTAAAGGCTGGGAAAAGAGGTCTCCAGGAGTACAGCTAAAAGCATGTCCACTCTTTTGGATCTGAAGAAAAGGAGGTGTTTGTTCTCTTTTAGCTCTCGTAAGACTAAACAGTCATGTGTGTACTTCCTGAGATTCAGAATGGCAGATCCTCTCTGTATTTTGAACCTGTCAGTTGAGGACTACTTTCTGACTTAATATTCTCATTACAGTATCCAGTTTACCTGTAAAATTAGATCCAGTGTAGGCAAGGGGTGAACTATTAAGGAGTCTAGAAATTATGTTTTTATTGTGATTAGTTCAGTGACTACAAATCTTGGCTTAATAGTAATCCTAGCTTATTACTAATAGTAATTATTATATATGCATATGCATAATATTATTATATATAGAATCTTAGCTTATTAGTAATAGTAATCATTAATAATAGTAATTCAGTAAGAAACTTAAAAAATACAGGCTAATGTTTGCACAGGTTTAAACTTTGTGTATTCTATGTAGATGCATTGAAAGTGTACTTTTCCTGATCTTTGATCATCTTGAATTCTTTGGGATCTCAAATCAAACAAAAGCAGTAGTCATGTATGGAGTGCATTGTGAATTCTGCTGCTTTCCCCAAATGCCCACTTACCTGTACTTGTTCCCTCTCCTTTGTGACACCTTCCATATTGAAGATATATTGATACTTTGATCTTGCAAAAACTTACATACAAAACTGTTTGTTTGTAGTTACAGCTCAGCCTCGTAACAACACAGAAGAAAGAAGCTGCTCCCCTGAAGGAGGTGGAAGGCATATAAACACCTGCATTGTTTCTTCACACCATGTTGGAGGTAAGAAGATTGATGGAGAAATTTCATATTGAAGCATTAAAGTCACCATAGAACAACTAGGGTTAGAAGAGACCTTAAAAGCTATCTTGTTCCAACTCCCTGGATCACCTGCCGCTAGACCAGGTTGCTCCAAGCCCCATCCAACCTGGCCTTGAACACTGCCAGG
>JBAFWW010058809.1:8691-26046 GCA_036873685.1 Agapornis canus | reverse complement strand
CTAAACCTCCCCTGTTTAAGTTTGAACCCGTTACCCCTTGTCCTGTCACTACAATCCCTAATGAAGAGCCCCTCCCCAGTAGCCCTACAGGCCCCCTTCAGATACTGGAAGTTGAATTGCTACACTGGGTATACTGGGGCTACTACGTTCTATAATTTATAGCTACAAGATTGACAGTTCAAGTGAGGATGAGAACTGATTGAATAAAAGAGATCACTGGAGAAAAAAAATGAAAAGAAAAAAAAGTAATAGTCAGCTGGAGAGCCACAGAATTAGAGATCTCTAGGTGCAGTACAGTGCAGTACAGTGCAGTGCAGGAGGTGGGAAAATGAGAGGCTTCCAACTTTGCTGCATCAGGTGAAAATAATCATATTAAATGTTGCCCATACATAATCATATAATGACTGAAAATGACTGCAGACATTGTGAGGCTCTTCCCAAAAATGTAAACCAAAACTCCCTGATACTAGACTATCCCTGTACTCATACCATGAAACATGAACACAGCCATGTACTTACTCAAAAAAAACAGGGCTAAAATATTTAGTGGTATCACATTTTTCACCAGTATGCAAATATCTATTGAGTATGTGGGGCTGATTTTTATCATAGGCAAATGTCACTCTTTTTTTTCAAGAAGTGATGAACAGGAGAGTTAAAATAACAGAAAAGATCACTGTATGTCATACATAGTCTGACATTACAACTATGAGAACAGTCTGCAAAATTCATAATGGTATGACTGGTATCTATCCCCTTTTATGCACAACACACATATTAGGATGCAACATAACATACCAGCATAATACAACACCATCAAGTAAATAAAGACTGCTGAAAAGCCCTTTTGCTGTTTATGTGGGGCATTCTGGAATTTGGCCTCATGCAAGTCACAAAAAATGGGAAAGATAACAGATTTCTAATTAAGTTTTTACTAGATTTTTCACTCTTTTCAAGTTTGCTATTTATATGCACCAGTGGCTTACAGTTGCAAAGGGAAATATTTGTTCCTGCCTTACAAAACACAGTATTACTTAAAAACGTTAAACTGCGGTATTTAAAAGAATTTTCACCAAAGATCCAGATTGAGAAACTTATCTCCAAATGCTTCTATTTTTTACAAACTTTTCCTTCCAAAGCAATGCTAAAAATTAAAGTCGTGTCTCTCCTGCCTTAACCAAGAAATGGTGATGTTTTCACTGAAAAAAGGACTAGTTGCTGAAATGTTGAGCAACTTCTCTCAGCTGGACAGCAAATTGTCTCTTTGTGAGGCATTGCCTCAAAGGACTGTTCCTAGCTTCTCAATCTTCGGTGTGTTTAGGTCTCTTAAGTAGATTTTCCAATGCCTTTAACAGTATTTTCTGATCAGAAAGCTTACTTATTTAAGTTACATCTTTTAAACACTCCCAAAACCTGATGATTCTTTTAATTATTCAACTAAAAATCGTGTAAGCTGCATTCTGTGTTGAAATGTCATTATAACTATTAGTTGCAAAACCAAGATTACCAGCATGCAACTCAGTTGATTAGAGAGCAATAAAGACATTGAGATTAAAGTTCCCAAGTCAGAAAATGTAACTTTCCATAACCACTTATGAACATAACGCTTGGAGCTTTCAGCTGGCATTACAACAATATGCCAACCAAATGTGACCCTAGTAAACATATTCCACATGTTCATTGTTTCCCCTCTTATGTTGCCACTCCATATACATTTTTCTCCTCTTTCCTTCCATCTCCACATTTCTTTGCAAGTGCACACTGCCATGTCCCCAGATTTCTCACTCTCAAGTCTGACTCACTGGTTCCTATTATAAGCGTTAACAAAATATCCCTTAAATTACTCTAAGAAGACACTGCTCGTGCTATGGGATTTAATGCCCTCCTCTGCAAGCAGTAGTGGCAGCTTACCAATATGCTCCTCACTGTGCAATGTACAGATATCCAATGCCAGACTTTAAATTGCTCAACAGCAAGTTCTAAATCATTCTGCCGAGAAGTCTGTAGGGAGACATACCAGTCTTTTTGCAGAGGGAGATCAATGAGCTGTGGAGACATGCTGGCCAGGAATCTCCCTTTCATCTAGATATACACAGTGTGACACACCAGGTGCCAGCTTAACTGCTATTCTTATGGGAATGGGCAACTTTTATATTTGAGAGATGAGTGCATTTTTTTTTTGAGTTTATAGATTATTTTGAATGTGTCAAAGATTTATCGTGGGAGTTAAAGGGTCAAAAAAGTCAGCCAAAAGAAATTCTCAAGCTTAGTATGATGCAAAGATATCAGGGACTTGATCCTGTTTATGAACTCTCTTGTGCTGGCATTCTTGGCAGTCTTTGTTCAGCAATATGATTCTTCATAGAGGCAAGGGCCAAACTGAGCTTATGAGCAGTACAGGCCTTATGTACACACTTACAGGGCACTTACATCTTTTTCTCCCTTTTTCTCTTCCCCTGCCCCTTCCAAAATACAGCTTTCTTTCCCCTTTTGAGGTGAATCTTTGTGGGATGGCAAGCCTTCTGGAACAGCAAACAATCTGTAGAGATGGAAACATGCCCAGAGCTGGAGAGGACAACAAAAGTCAATGCCTCACTTGTACCCAGAGAAAGCAAAGTGGAGCTACGGCCCTACAGACATGTTTCTTTTTTATTATTGATCTGTTGCTAGTAAAATCTGAACTGGCATCTAAGGTCTAATGATATAGGTATTAACTTCTGACAGCAATAGAACGTTTCCTTAAAACACAGAATTTCTTAAAGGGATGCTTTTTGTTACTACAATGAGCCAGAGTGTATTTCATGGCCATAAAGAAAATGTGAAGTTGTAATCCTAAAGATGGATCATTGCTGTCCACAACAATATGGTATTTCCTGATAAATAACTGTATTTTTAGCTACCAAGGATTCGCAAATTCCATATTTGATTGACATGCCCAGCAGTTGCTCCTTCCCCCCCCCCCTATCCACCCCCCCCCCCCTTTTTTTTTTTTACATTGATCATAACTTTTCAAGACTTCCCTCTGTAGGGTTATATTACATGTTGCCTCATCAGCTTTTTTACCTTTAAATTCCTAAGACAGGCTATCTTTTCCTGTTTCCTAGGAAAAGAGTAGTGTCAGCGCAACAGTTCCATAGGCCTCTGCTGAATAGCAGGAAGAATTAAAATACATCTTGGTTTCACAGAATTGCTAGACTGGAATACTGCATGTAACATTGGATAGCTCTACCTCCAAAATATAAAGAAACTGGGATGGGGGTGAGTTAAAGACAGACATTAATGAGAAAAGAGTTAATATATTTATGTCAGTTTGTATGAGAGACTTGCTCTCACTACAGAAGAAAGAAAAGGCATTGAAGATTGGTGGTGTGATTCCCTGAGTTTTCCTAAGAAGGTGACACTTTTGCATAGCTGCCACTGCAGCTGTGTATTACCTGACAGTACGTATTCAGAGAGCAACATGCATCTCAAGTACGCAGCAACTGAAATACATGTATAGATAATGAGGATGCTGAACCTGAAGCTTGAAAGATTCAACCCTTCTTTTTTCAAACAGCATTGAAAAAGTATTAGGGAAAATATGTCAGCTCTTCTTGGCTACCCTGTTGACCACATGTAAAGCGCAAGCTATACTGACAGATACCTCTGAAAAGTTTTCAAAGAATGAATGCAAAGCATAGACTATGTATGATGCATTAAATATATAAGGAAAATGCTAACAACAACATTTCAAAACTCAGAACATGTTCTGTTAACTTTGGTTAGGCTTTTTTAAGTGAAAATATTCACTTAAAATGGTATGTCTTTATGGTAGACACAGCAGCATAAATTCCAACCTCCACAAAATATTTCTGAGAACTTTATAAATACCCCAATAACAATTCCTATTGGAATGCTCCAGTTAACCTCGACTG
Source organism: Agapornis canus (assembly GCA_036873685.1). Classification (NCBI taxonomy): domain Eukaryota; kingdom Metazoa; phylum Chordata; class Aves; order Psittaciformes; family Psittacidae; genus Agapornis; species Agapornis canus. Next base: position 22,132 of record JBAFWW010058809.1, on the reverse strand, counting down.
CAGTGTGACCACAAAAAAATAGTGCTGTTCAGAAAACCTTTTGGCAGACCTATGCTTTCGCTGTAATTTTCAGGTGCATTTTTCTTTTTATTGCTACTGTATTTAACAGTTTATCACGGATAATTTTCTCTACAGCTGGTATTTTCCAGTTCTGCTTTATTTCAAGTGAGGAAACTGAGTGAAAGCAGTAAAAAACTTCAGAAAAATTAATTTGTTTTTAACCTTGCACCATTTCTCTTCTTTTTTTTTCCTCTCCTCTTCTTGTAAGGAAATTCGAAGCCTGACACTTCAATGTTTATCTGTAGCATATAAACGCCTGGCAAACCAATATACAAGTTGAAATGCCAAGTAAAAAGTGTTTAAAGTAAGAACTGGCTGACTGCTTTCTTTAAAACATGCACTTTTAATCTATCAGTAACAAAAAGTAGTACCACCTTAGGAAATACCATCTATGAAAAGCCTTTGGATAAATTACTGTAAAACAGTGTGACTCATATTTGCAGAGACAAATGAGGAACAGCCTCTCTTAACAGTCCATATGGAAACTGGGGTATAAAATATTTTAGAATCAGTGAGCAGAAGAGTTTATTAAAATAAACACTAAGGTGTAGAGGAAAAGGCAAAAAAATCCACCAAAACCAACCAGGGGTAAGAAACCAAGATGACCAAACTAAGAAAAAAAGTTATACATTTAATAAATACTTATAGTAGTTAAAACATGCTTCATGAGGCATGAATTCATGAGGTAAAGGACTTACTAAAGGTGGCATACTGCAATACTTTAAAATGTATGTCACTTGACTTTGCCACCAATGGAAAACTAGAGTTACTTTGACCATTAATGTTCTAGCCTGCTTTTCGAATTTAGCAGCATAAAAACTTTCAAGAACATCAACTAAAGAGGAAAACCTAGTTTCATAAAATAATAATTTTTATTTTGGTGGAAATAGGCAGATCCCGTATTTCTGACACCTACAGATCTATTGATCTAGGCTGAGATTTTGAAAACCATCTCATTTTACATTCTTACACCTTTGAGTAACACTTTTTTTTCTGCCAAGTTTTTTCTCCTTTGACTTCTCAATTTCTCACATCACAGCATCTTATCTTTTACTAAGAAAAGTGGAAATGTAAAATCAAGAAAAAAGCCTGAAGGACAACTTCAGATTTTAGGTCAAACTGACTGAAATCAAAATATACTCCACTGCAGGCCCTTTTTCACTGTCCTTTCCCTTCCCTGTCACATCCTTCATCTAGAGACATTTTGTAAGTTATACATTCTCAATTCTATTCAGGCTAAAAACACCCTTGCCCTACAAGGTCCCAGTTGGCAGACACTTTTATCCTCTGCTGCTTCAGCATATCCTCTAGGCATGCACATACACTGAACTAAAACCACATTAAGTGATTGTATCAAAATCCCATTCTTTTAAGCTTTAGATGAGTAAGAAAAATAGGAGGAAAAGGATTTGTGCTTTTTCTAGTTAATGTATTTTAAAGAAAAATATTTTGCAGTGAGAACCCTCTGGAGGATTTTTGTTGATCTGTTATTAGAAAAATAGCCTACTATTTTTGAAATGAAAGGACATTTTTCTTAAATATTGTTCTATAAAAAATAGATTAAATTAATCTGTATTAAGTTAGCAGCTAAATCCCTGCATAGGAACCCTAAGATAGTATTTAACTGTCAACTCACTTCCAAAGAGACATACTTAATTACGTAAAATTAAATCAGTCACTGAAATTTAATAGATCCCTAGAGAGCTGCTGTACTGTGTTAGCATTTGCAGAACACTCTTGCAATAGGAGCAGAATGCAGTGTTCTTAACCGTAAGGCTGCTTGTTCCAAAATGTACCCACTTATGCAAAATACACGTAGTACACATTATACTGATCACATAGACATCTAGGGCAAGCTTTCCATAAACTCCTAATCAAGTAATCGCATGCCTGTGCCAAATACATAGGGTGAGCGTTCTTGAAAGAGAGGCCTGATTGTGTCATACAGCAATCATTTAATGAACATAAAGCTTCGATCCTGCTAATGTTAAGGCTCAGAAGTAGCTTCATTATCTGTTATCACAAGGTCACTCCAGTTACTAACAGATGTAGGATTATATAACAGTGCTTACAGTTTTCATGTTTGTATTTTAGTTTGTCCTTTTATGACATCTATTACTTTTTTAACAACTGATTAATTCTTGGCACAACTTCTATAAACACGGGCAACTACAATGCATTATCTGCAGATGACAGCAAACTTCATAGCTCTTCTAACACATGGACCAGACACTATAGCTAATTTTTCAAAACTACTGTGTCATTTCTTTATTCCATATATACCATATGTGCACATGTCCATGGGCTGTGATTTGCAATATGGTTCAGTCTCAGTTTTTTCTTAACACAGGGCCAGTTGACTTTATTCCTGCTTCCCTTCCCCTTTCCCTAGCTTCATTACAAAAATGTTTATTATATGTTGTGCCTTGATGCCTTGGCTTGTTTTCACTAAATATGCTAATGGTAAATTTTTAATCAACTTTCAGACCTTGAATTCATAGTGGTACAGTGGTTACATCCTCTGCTGAAAACACAGTTCCAGTCTCAAAAAATTTTAGCATAAATTCATATTAATGTCCCATTCAAGAATCACGACAACTGGGTGAGGTATGTTGCAGAATCTGTTAAAACAAAAAGCAAAACCAAAACACCCTCCAAAAAGCATTCAATAGGTTGTGTGCTAATGAAGTAAGGCTGACTGGTTTCTGTGCGATTGCTCTGAATCTGAGAAAAGCCTTTGAACAAACAAACAAATGTACCTTTCTTGAAGAATAAGTTTGTTTTCCTTCTTCCAGAAGTCTTTGAAGTCAGAACTGAATTCGTGCCAAATACTGAAGAAAGAATGTGGGGAAACCTCTTTCTCTCCCATTTTTGTTTTCATACAGAAATAGGCTGCAGTTTCCAAAAAGCTGTCAAAAAAAAGCAAAAATGACAAATGTTTCAGTACCCACTGATGCAAACATTATTTTTTTTCTTACTTAACACCCACATAATACTTAATTATTCTTGGTAGCAGATCTAAAAGAACATAACAGAATGGTTCTGAGCTCTTCATGTACAGATACACAATGTCAGACAATTCTTCAGCAAAGTGAAGGTCTGTCATCTATCATAGGTTCTGGTTTTAACCGAAGTACTTACCATTTCAAAAGCTAAAATGAATGCACTGTTCACTGCCCTGCAAGTCTGGATATCCACACCTGCCCTTATACTGCTTCTCTATTGTGTTTAAAGCTGGTTTCAAACCACAAACGACCATAAATAAAGTTCTTCAAGCTCTATTAGATCTGTAACATAGCACAGTAGGGTAGACAGCTTAGGTTGAAGCTTACACAGAAATGGTAAACCTGAAACCTGCTGTGCACTGAACAAGAAATGATGCCACAGAAAAGCGGTCCAGGGGCAACTGTGCTAGAAAACAGGTGCCCATCATGACTCTACCAGAGTGAACTGACAACCCCTTTTCAGCACAGCAACAGTAAAATAGTATATTGAACGCAATAGCTACATCACAAACAAGAACTGATGCTGAAATGCAAAGATCATATTTCCAACACTGAGTGAGGACTGTGACTGCAACTGAGTTTTACAAATTTCCAAGTTTGAACTGTTTCTGGTTTATTTCAAATCTTAAAATATGTAGGAATGTTACAGGAAGCTGTGGAAGAATTGTTTCAAAAATTAATTGCTTGATTAATGATTATTCCATTTTGATTTCTGACTTAATGTTTTGTAAACACTGGAGCTTTCAAGAACATTTTTCTCATGTGAAGCTCAACACGGAATCCTCTGAAGAATTCTTTATGAAAAATTCTGTGGAAAGTTGTCTTTTGAAATATGATTGTAGATGCCTTGCTCACTGATCTATTACTACTTGTTGACTCCAATGATAATTTTTTATGAAATACACATCACAACTTTGATCACTTTAATTATGGGAAATTAAATGCAACTCCAGTAAAATGAAAATGGTAGTCACAGAAGTTGTATCTTCATTCATGGACTTTTCTAACTGAAGATAGACTGTTTTGATAATTGTTATAACTTGAAGTGTTTAATGGTGACAATAATATACAAAGATTCAACCATTCAGAAAGGTTAATCTCACAAAGTCTCTGTGAAACTGTTTGTCCTAAATACTAAATACTCTAGTTGCTTTCCCCAATATGAAAAATAACATCTACATCAGTTATCTTATTTCTGAATAATAAAAAAAAAGCCTACAGCTTAAAAATTTAACATCAGTTTACTAATCAAATTCTAAACACTTTCCCTCTTAATTTGTAATTCATTTTTCCATCTGCTGAAGCAAAATTAAGCTGTAAAACTGTAAGATATAGGGCATAAAAATATAAAAGACAAAAATAGTCATTTTTAACGCACTGTGTTGATACTCAAATGCCACCTTACCCGAGTGTACCATTTCTTCAGCTCTCTCAGCCTACCATGACACGCTGTTCTGTAAGTCAGCACTTAGTTATTAAAAAGAATAAAAGAAAAATTATACCTGACAGCCATCAGTGATCTGCACTATATTTTGAACTTTTTACCTACTTCAACATAATTTGAACTTTTCCAAGGCTGCAAATATATCAGGGAGATCTTTTGGTTTTCTTCCCAGCCTCTTCCCCCAGACTTACAGCTCTAGAACTGGTTAGTGGGGAATTTTAGAATGATAGAATAGTTTAGGTTGGAAGGGACCTTCAAATGTCATCTAGTCCAACCCTCCATCAATGAGCAGGGACATCATCAACTAGATCAGGTTGCTCAGAACTACATCCAGCCTGGCCCTGAATGTGTCCAAGGATGGCACATGCACCACCTCTCTGGGCAAACTGTTACAATATTTTACCACCCTCATTTCAAGTTATATAAAAGGTGCATTTGATTTTTCAGAATAAACTTGCAGCAGGAACATGAAGAAATCTGGATCAGCTGAGCCAATGACTTATTTAAAAGGAAGCTCTTTGAATGAAGGCCACTAATGATTCACAGAACATAGAAAGATCAGAAGTTAAAATAAGAAGCCTTATTCTGAGAAATGTGTCTTCAAACCATTCTGCAATTGACAATAATATGAAAAGAAATTGACAGTGAATGGCTGTTCTAAGTAATTCTTTTAAATTTGAGGTAATGAGCGAGGATTCCCTTACAGAAAAACATCCCAACAAACAGGAAGTCAAGACAAAATGAAATTCATACTGTACAGGGAAACATCACTAACCTTTTTTTACAGACACAAAGGCTTCTATTTACTCTTCAATTATTCCAACTATCCTCTGGGAGCAGAAGGACATAGCCAGAGTTTTGTTTCTAGTTACTGAAAACCTCCCTAAGGACCACTTCAATAACCAGTACAAACTTACACATGTATACAGATGTGTCTAAGAGCTATAACTTAATTTCTAGGTTTATAGAGAGAACAGAAATGCTCATCCAGATTTGTTGCTTCACTGGCAGTTACTCTGGGAGGTAAGGCAAATAAGCTGTTTGTGAAATGTGAAACAGTAGCAGTGTAGCAGGTTGCCATTGTTAATACATCACACCTTTCTAATGCCCAGTAACAATGCACAAGACATCAGTTGCAATATAGTAAGACTTGAGGGCACAATTCTTCATTAGTCAAGTATTTTTTCTAAATATGCAGATCAAACAGCCAAGACAGTTACTATATTTTTCCCAGTTGGAGAAGTCTACCGTTACTTAGGAGTTAAGTCTCTTAGAATACATTTAGAAGATGTATGGAAACCTGCTTGCTATACATTTGATGCTGTCATTTTTGTAGTAAAAAGACAAAGTGGCATAATTCACACATGAAAGAAAAAACAAATAAAGTGAATCCAAATGTGTCAAATAATAAAACATACACAGCAATAAATCCTCTATATTATCATACTTTCTAAAGATCTGATTTGAAAATATTTACATATGTCAAGCTAGACATATCTTAAAGTTGTTTCCAGGAGGGGACACACATTTTAAATACAAAGAGAAATTTAGATGACATTGCCATAACCCCAAGACTGCATATCATCCTTTCATACTTCAGCCAGGCAGCAAATACCTTTTCTCTGGTGCTCTTCAGTGGGGCAGCCCATTCAAATTTTTCTGTTGATCCTTCACCAGATTTTGAAACAAAACATCTGCAAATACCATTGATACTGTTCCTGGCTACATGTGCAAGCACACAGACATTTTGAAGCAAATAAGGGACTGGAGTTCAGAAAGCTTAAAAAGTGTTTTTAAACTAAAAGTTTAAAAGCTAAAGTTTAAAATTTTAGTTTAAAGCTGAAGTGTTGCTATATCCAAATTAATTTTCTGCATCATACAACCTTGGGAAATTCGTCTGACCTCTCCAGATTTAATTTCACCTATCTGCAAAATCAAATGTTTATTACAAACAGGAATTACAAAGCTCATTTAATGTCCATTTCTCAAGTTAAAAGGTTCTTACTTTTCCATACTCACAGCAAGTATCTTAAAATAAAAGAATGTGCATTGGAGAAGAGAGAGCAGTCATGGAAGAGGGAAGAAAGTGCATGTAAGTTATTTTCAGGGATTAAAAGAGGTAAAGGAGGTCACTGGCTTTGCTTCAAACAGCCTGACTTTCTTTGCAAGCGTGACTCTAAGCAGTGATGTTCATACCACTGTCTTATCCTGACATGTCAAACCCCAGAATTCTTTGAAAGATTTCAGACTGGGTTTCATACCCTTCGTGCCCGCCCTGAAGGAGAACTAAATAACATCAACTCTCTCAAAACAATGGAAGAGATGGTCATCCCTAATAAGTAAGAAAGGAAATAAGATCAAGAAAGACGTTTAGTTCCTTTTCTCCTTTCTTGTCTTCTAATTTCCTCGGTTCAAGCGTTTATTTAATTCAGAAAAATCACTTCAAACTGAGATGAGTGAACTCACTGCTTACTCAAATGTGGAAATTTGATGAATGAATCACTGAACTCTTCTGTGTACTCTCTTGTGTACAACTATGAGGCTATGTAAATGATTTTTCTATCTAGAGGGAAGGAAGGAATGGATGCACTAACAGCCAAACCAAATTTAGTCATACAAGAAAGAAAAGAAGACATTCACATTGTAAATGGCTCACTGACAGCATTTCTAGCTAAGAGATATGATCCATTAGGAATATTTTAAGAGCAGCTATGGATTATTCAGGTTTTTCCATTCCATTCTAAGCCAGTTAGAAAGCAATTGCAGACAATGATTCAGATTCAAGTCTGCTGCATGCAATGCACTATCCAGATTATAAATACATACGTGTGTTTGTACACATGCATGTATGTATGTATGTGAATGTATACAGTAAGTCAAGAAAAGGAGAAATGAGATAGAGCAGTTGGCAACTATAAAAATAATTATCCTGCTAAAAAAACCCCAAACAAACAAACAAAAAACTAACAAAACAAAAAACAACCAAAAACCCACAAAAATGCATTAAGGAGACAAATCAACAATAGTAAACAATGGACAGCAGTAGTTTCACCTCAGCATCATTGACTGTGTCCAAACAAATACCAAAGTAACCATAGGGTCAGACATGCCCTGGCTGACCTCAGAAATGCTGAAGACATGCACAAATACACTCATCTAGTTTCCCCATACAACAAACTATATCACCTGGAAGAGTAGAGATTGTTTCAATGTGAATTTAAAAGCAGAAAAAATGTTTCTGCAAGAAAAATTCTGTACTGTTTAACAGATTACATATTTTTGGTTGAAGTTCAAAATTGGATATTCTTCACTACTTTGGTTTGGCTTTATAAATTGTTAAGCACTCTTTATGCACATTTGAGATTAAGCTCAGGTAGTGCTGGTGGTGGTACTGTGTTAGTTTTGTGAAGCAGCTGTGTTTCAGAAACAGTTCCGAGTCAGGCAGGAGCTGCTAAAGTATATTTTAGTTTGATTAAAGTCACAAATAAAATTTATAACTAAGGATAGTCTAGCAAAAAAAATAAAGAAGTAAAAAGGGGAGAAAAGACTTTATGTGCCTCTTGCTACTTTTAATCTGACATGGGTTATATTTAAGGACAAACTGAGTTGGCAAGCATATAAGCCTGTTCAGAGTGCTGAACCTGAATTGATGGACACATAGGGAAGATGACTACAGTACACAGGTAACAGTACTTGCTTCCTGGAAAAGCTAACCATATGAATTGTCATACACAATTCTTATTTTATTTTATAAGGAGGAAAAGGCTCTGTACATATTTTCTCTGTGTTTTCAAACTCTGAAAGCATTAACGTTAGTCTTAAGAGAGAATACAAAACACTTTATTAAAGTCACACAAAATTATATAAAATGAAACACAATCAAAATCCTGGTTATTGAGATAGCAGAGAGCTGTGAGCAAACTTAACATGCTCAGTTCCTGAAGAAATCTCTCGTTTTCTATTGACATATTTTGTTGAGATCCTCGCTGCACCGTAAATTTACATCCCCCTTTCTTTTTCTCAATATCATTGTCTCTCCTCAGTGCTATCCCTTGTCCTGCATAATTAGAAGAAATATAAAAATAAACATAGCTTCATCCAAAATACCCAGTGCTTAGGTTGGAATGTTGGTAAGAAATTTCTTGTGGTCCTCCTGTTGTTTTTTTTTTGTTTGTTTGTTTTTAGGAAGAAAAGTATCTTTCTTATATTAAGGAGAAAGTTTATATGCCAGTTTAAGCCAGCTGCCAGAATCATTAATCTCTTCTTTCACTTGCCAATTTGGATTGTGTAACTGTGGATTTTGTAATATTGTTCCTTAGAAAACAAAGGTCTCAAGAGATTTTTTTCTTTCATCTAAAAAATGCAATGTTTTGAATCCTTAATCATCTCCCTCAACTCTACTCTCTTGCCTCCTATAAACTCATATTAAAAAGACAAGTGTTTTATTGCTCCAACTAGATTAAAATTAACAACTTCAAATACAATAAAACCAAACCAAACAAAACCAAAAAACCCCACGTCCAGTCTAAGGTACATTGGTTGGGAAAAATGAAAAAATTTGCCAGATTGCTTCTTGTTGCTTGTACCTTCTGGAAACCTGAAGTTATTGGGGATCACAGTTAACAGTATCTCTTAAAAGCATTGTTCAAGATTTTCCTCCTCTGGTTTTATTATTAATTTTTTCTTATTCGCATTCTTCTCTACACCACTAGGCTACTACTAGGGACCTCTATGTGTATGGTTTGGGTTGGATTTTTTTTTTAATTGTTATGATGTAAGCATATGCTCCAGTGATATAACAATGCCATCTTTTATCTGAGGCAGTATTGGATTAAGTGCTAACTTCGCAGACAAAACTTTTTTAATGACAATAAAAAAAAGCCATTACACACAGACTGAGCCAGCCCCCAACCTTTTGAAAATCAAGGGTCGGGAAGTGGAGGTTAGAGGTATCTTTGCTACTTTACTGTTTCATGTACAACATATTTGTCAGCCACAGCTCACCTAGGAGCTAGGGTTTATGTGAAGCCAAATGCTGTTATGCATATTTAAAGGTTCTGTCTCTGTTGAAGAGTATTACTGAGAATAAAATATGAATTGAGATACTGCATTAAAAACAGCTAACCTTGCAGGGTTTTTTGTCTCTGAAAATTGTACTCTAATGAGCCACATAGAAAAAATGGCAAGCATTGTTTAGCATGACTCTTCTAATGCATTTTTAATTTGAATGTGCTTTCTCCTGTCATTTTATATTGACAGTTTTAAACAGGTTCAAACTTTGCCTCAAAAATTTAGCTTGAGATAATTGCAATTCCATAGATGCAATCCACTGTAATCTGCATACTTTGCATGAACACACAGGTTCTCTTTCTCGGAGTTTAATACTTTTAACTTTATTTTAATTTATATCATGACAATGTATGCCAGCTAAGCTGTTATGTAGACACACAGAATCTGGAAAGGACCTTAAGATCATCTAGTTCCAACCCCCCTGCCATAGGCAGGGACACCTCAGATGGATAGCTCTGTGCTAAACTGGGCATACACAATATAAGCGTGCATAAAACAATGTCATGTAATTGTGTGCACTGGAAAATCAGATCTGGTAACTTATCCTAGAGAAAACTATTTTTCTCTCTTGAAAAGACTAATATATGAGTTTCAAACATATTAAATAACCCTTGGCCATTTGAGCTTTGAGAAATAATAAGGTGGCAGTAGACACAGAATACAGTGATAGAATGAATTTCAACAGCAGTGATCTGACAAACAAGCTGCTTGCCTCAATGATGTTAGAAAAAGCTAAATGCATCATGTTAAAGCCCAAGTTGTCTCCAGAGGTTTCTATTAACACACTTCATCTTCACTGTCGAGTGTAATGGAGGCCTTTTGAGCAATCATTATTACTTAAAGTGGTAATATTGTATATGTAGTATAATCATTGTGAACTGAATTTTGTGTTAGAAGTTTTATTATGCCTTTTTTGATTTATCGATATCAATCTCACCCTTATAATCTGCCTACTCCTATGGTATAGGTCACTTTTAGAACTGAAGTTCTCCCATGAAAAGCATTCATTTAAGACAGTGCAGAAGGGATCTAATTTGTTAATAAAGACAAGAAACAAGACAACAAGGCTGAGGAACAAACTGAGCAAGAGTAAAGAGGCAAAACTTTTTCAGCTAGTCACATAATCTCCATATATAAGTACATTGGGGTTTCAACAGTAGCCTGAGGCAAACCCTACACTGTGGAGGGGCTGATGGTTAATGGCAGCCTTCCGTCAGATGGCAATGATTACTGCAGGAATGACCTGTATTGTACAAGTTATTACTGGATAGTTCCCAGATGAGTTAATGCAATTGTGACCTAATTAAACCACATCCCTGAAGTTGTTTTCCTATTTGCATATACATGACATCAGTAATACAATATAATAATCCTTAAAGTAAATCTTAAAATACAACAAGGAAGAAAGCAACGACTGCAGTGTCAAATCAATGTAAAAGACTAAAACCAGAAACGTTCTTCACATTGAAGTCACAGTCACTGCAAATGTGAACAATATATGATAAAGTTCTTAGGAAACAATCTTAACTAAACAGCCCAGGTAGACAATATGATGAAAGAAAAAACCTACTGAAAATAATCAGAAACTGATGCACAAGGGAGAGGCACTGGAACTAATTACATGTATACACACACACACACACAAGCATTTTACTTCAGCTTTAACAGCTCAAGAGGAGTATGAATTTTTGAAGACTTCTCAGTGAAACCACCTGCTGGACCTAAACTGTAGGTCAAAACAATGTGCCACATTTAAATATATTAATTTTATTAACTACATGTTTCTTCTCTTAGTTTTTTGGTTTGTAGTTTTAATCCTGAATTTAATGCTGTAGCATTAGTTTTGGTTATGATCAGACTCCAGTTATTTTAACTATACTGTTATCAGGGTGTTTCTTAGTTGTATTGTTACCAGTGCTACTTAGCTGTGTAACTGTGTCTTAAACTAGTATCTTTGCTCTTCTACTGTAAGACGCAACAATAGGGCCTCTACATAAACTGCAGAATAAGTTGCATAAATATGAGTTTATATTGCAGAATCTTAGATCTCTGAATAGTACCTTATCTGGTAAAATCTGTTACAATTAATTCATACCAGCACTGAATGCCATTAAATGCAAACTAATTAAAAAACAATTTATTTTTTAAGCAAGCAGCCCAATATCTTTAAAAGAAATGAAATGCTCTTACACAAAAGTTGCATAAATGCTTATGAATTTGCAAGTCATTTGGCAAATATTTTCTGAAAAGGACAAAGACTTTGTCTTTCAGGGAAAGCTCAGTTATCTGTATGTCAGAAGAGACTTTCTGACATAGCTAAACTGCTGTCTAAGTTTCCATTACTACATATTTACAGGCCCTGATATTTTGTCAGAGGCAGGATACTAAACTAGAATTATCCAATCTGTTTAACAATCTGTAAGCTTCTTCTATACACATTTCCTTTGCTCACCAATTATTTACTTTTTGCTGATCCAACTAATGTATACCTACAGTCTGAAATGTATTACTATGAGCAATTCAAGTCTGCATGCTGGGAGCCACACAGTGAGAAAAGAGACCTAGCAACAAAGAGCCAACAAAGGATGAACGGCAAAGGGTAGTGAAAGATGGAGTCCAACAACATATTCTTGCCTTTCAGTTAAAAGTGTAGTGATGTCGGGTTTTTTTAACTACATACCTTTTTCCATTTGGAGCTTTTCACCACTTTATTTCAATCATATACTCAATTTTCACTTTAACTTTACAGTTCACTTTTGGAAACAATCCAAACTATTGTGTGGAGGGTAGTGAGGCGGGAGGAACATTTACTATTTTAAAGGATTACCAGACTTAGGTGCTAAATTTCTAGGTGTTGCTTTTCAGCAGTGCCATTGTACCATACTGTCTGCTATTTCTCTAAGTGTCATCAACTTGTCAGGTCATAAGCAGGTGTAAAGCTTTGCTCCTCCCCAAGTCTCATGTTCTGTGAAGCCAATGGAAGTCTTCAAAGTGTTGTGTCAGGAGTAAGGTTTTTTTGTGGGAATTTAAAGGTAAACATTTTTCTTAAAAATTAATGTAATTTGTTGCTACAGCAAAGAAAGCAATAGCATATTGATAAATGGATTATTAAAAGTCCTGAAAAAAGAAGAGGTGCCTGGAAGCTGCACTCAGGAAGCACTTAAAAGCCTAAAAGTCACTGGAATGTGCAAGTAATGGAAGCAAATTATAAAATAAACCAAATAAAAATATCCTGACATGGGAAGATAAGTATTCCATACTCAGCTACATACATCCTAAATTCCCCACTTGTGTCAGAAGACAGAAAGTCCTGTGTTGGACCTTTTATAAATCAAATACATATTCATATAATGCATTGGGATTTACTAACAAACAGATTAAATTATCAGATTTTTAAAAATTAGTGATGTAGCATAAGTCATGATGAGGAGCATTTGTCTATCCAGATGTCATTAGCCACCACACCGGAAAAAAAAGGTGAACAGTTTCACCCCAAATCCAGCCACCATTATATGGGACTGTTGTCTTAGTGACCTACGTTATCACTTCAAAAAGGATTACAGTATTAGAATTATTAGAAATAAAAGGATCTATAGCAATTTTCAGTGCTACTTCACTGAATTTAAAATCCAGTGCCTCATTGTTTGACAGACAGCAGGAAGATCTGAAGATCTTACAACTGCGTCTCAGGTCTAAACTAAACATCTCCAATTCAATTTATGAATGATTCCTGAGGTATTATTCCAAGAAGAGAGAAATCACTGCATGTAGAAAAAAAAAAAAAAAAAAAAAGGAAATTTAAATTTTTTATTTGTAAATAGTGAAAAAAAAATAAAAATAAAAGTTTGGATTTATTTTTTTT
>JBAFWW010058804.1:0-10985 GCA_036873685.1 Agapornis canus | reverse complement strand
AGAGAGGGGGGTTGAGTGAGTGAATGAGCTGTCTGGCTGGGTTTAAACCATGACATTGTTGAAACTGTGGTTGTTTTTTCTGAGTGTCTATTTTACCTCATTAACTTTTTGGTTTTGTTTTTTTGTTTTGTTTGTTTGTTTTGTTTTGTTTTATTTTGGTTTGTTTTGTTTTGGGTTTGTTTGTTTGTTTGTTTGGTTTTCTTTGTGGTGTGTGTGTCACTCAAAGATAAATACTTGCAGGTTTTCTCCTATAGTGCAAAATTTTTCTGAGCACTAGCAATGAAGACTGACACCAAATTCTGAGCCCATGAGCTGCAGCAGAATTCTCGAAGATGTCTAGTAGAAGTTTCATTGTTTCACAAGTTATTTGCATACATGGTTTATGTTTTCTCCAGAACCATAATGGATGATAAAACAGACTCTAAACTCTCTTTTAAAACTGCTGCGATTTTGATTGCCTGAAAGCAATTAGGCATGGAGAGTGTGGAGAGGAAGGGTTTTCAGCTCTCTTCTTTTAAAGAAATACAAACAATTAAGTGAGAGTGATTCAGGTCTCTTTCCTTATCCCCTCCTGCATTCTAATTTTGAAATGAACCTGATAGTTTTGCTAGCTGTCTCTATGTCTGCATTTCCCACTTTCTTTTCTTTTTTATATGTAGTAGTAAAAAATGGAATATTGGTGCAGTTTAAGCAACTTAATTGTTAATTGTATTTTTAATTCTGAAGATCATATCAAACTTTGTGAAAATGTAGGGGTTCATAGCCTCTTTTTTTATTTTTTTTTTTTTCAGAAAAGCTGTTCTAAATTCAACCAGCAATATTCTTTTTTGTTTTATCGCTTCCTATTTGGCTGTATTATGTGTAGGAGGGTCAAAATACATGTCTGTGATTTATGTGGCAATGTAAAGAACAAATGCTATGAGGCAGACAGTTTGAGTCTGTCCAATTGCTAAGTGTTTCACTGTGAAAAATGACTCCTTATTCCTTGGCTCACAAAGATTGCACAATTACAATTTTAATCAATTCAACACAAGATTCATTGGTTCTTACTGTGCAGAGCACATAGTCACAGTTCAATAAATCTGCTTCTGATGTGCAGATCCAGACTCCTGGAGCCTCTAGAGACGATATACAAATGGTAGGCATGTCTGTGTTGCCTGTGTATTTATATGTCGGGCATACAGGAGGTGGTGTTGGTACTGTTCTGCTTTCTAATGTGGTATTTTATGGCTTGCATTTGAATGATTAGAAATGGAGTGCTTGACCTGGCAGATGTGGAAGATGATATTCCTTTTTCTAGTCTTTTTCTTTCTCAAAGTGAGATTGTGGTACTCTTAGATTCTCCTGTTAAGGTTTAGCTGTGAGTGAATGAGATCCTCATGTTCCAGGGCCTGATAAGGCATTTCAACATCAGTAAGTGCCTGTCTGACCTGGTCCCTTTGGAAAAAGCACAGAACTGTCAAGTTCTGAATTTATTTCTTTCAACTCTGGGAGTGGTAGTAGGCAGTACAGATATTGCCAGTGATGTTTGCAAAAATGAACCATTTGAACCCTGAAAGAACAAGACTCAGTATTAATATTAAGTCACATTTCACTTTGCAGTTTGCTTTCCAGGCTATATTCGCTGTTATTCTTGTGCAGTACTGATATTCTGTCTGTTGGCTTTGTCTTCTGGAAATAGCCCAGGGAAACAAAGCCTTCAAACAAGAAAGCAAGGTTTTAGCATCAGAATGTTTTATACTCGGGAAACTTTTAACCACTCTGTCAAAAAGGAGGTAGGATTAGTTACTAAACAGTTTACAGTTCTGTTGCATAATAAATTTCTTTCTTCTCTTATTCTTTTTACTTAACTCTTCAAAGTAACCTGTTCATATTATCACTGAACAATATTTTCTAAAGATCTAAATCTTATTAAACAGCCAAGGAGAGAAGCATGCTCTTGACAGTGGGAAGGAGGCACTGAGAGCCAGGGATTAAAGTTTCACATTTGAGTCAGACCTCTGAGTGAGGCAACTCAATTTCACTGGGACATGGACATAAGGGTACTTCATTGTGATGTTGTAAGGATTATGTAGTTCTTATAGGTTGTTTTGAAGATGGAAAGTACCACAAGAGCTAAGAAGTCAGGCTTCCGATTATATACCAAGGCTGCAGTGCAGGACACTTTCTAATGTGCTTAAATGTTTCTGGAATGCAATTTTTCCCCTAAACCCATGTCCCTATCCATTTTCTTTTTCTCTGACAAATGCTACTGTTAATGCACTCTGGCTCTTTCAGAGCTTTAGGATAGCTTTTTCAGGCATGAAAAACCATTTCATGATTTATTTCATATCCAAATGCAAAATGGCATGGGAGACTAGCATTGTTTTATGACAGATTGTCAAGCCTGAGGCTAGTGTGTATGTCTGGCCTTACTGAATTCAACAATGGTAATTTTTATAGTAGGATTGCTGACTGAATTCCTACTAGTCTGGTTTCTTTTTAGAGCTTTTCTGTTCTCCTGTGTTGTTATTCAGTTTGTCTTTTCCTTCCTAAAAAGCAGTGACAAGTCCTTGAGGTGGCCTTAGGTTAGAATTCGAAGAACGTCAGGTAGGTATCATGGCACATAAAAATTCACTGAAGCATTTTCAACTTTTTCTACTGTTCATGTGCCCACATGTCCTGTTCCTCAGTTTCAAATACCCATTTCTCTTTGTAAATCAAATAACCATTTCTCTTTGTAAACCTTCGAGAAAGATAAGGGAAAGTAGAGTAACCTCCTGTGAGCACATTCTGTGCACAAACTTCATACCTGGGAAGTCTGAGATCATGAACATTATTTGCAGCAGAGTGCTTTAGGATTTGAAGGTTCTGAAAAAATTGGCCCTTGTAGTTCTGTGCGGGTATATCCTGTATTGTCCAAATGATTCTGCCACAAGTCTGAAGTAGCACAAGCAGTATAGAACTGGGCATTCCAGAACAGGAGGATGCATGTTTTAACTGTGGTTGTGCAGCAGTTCTATCATCAGATGTAGGTAGCATGGGCTGCTCATCACCTGGAAGAGAAGCAAGAGCTTGGGAGCGGCCATGTCCATATGCATGTCTTAAGGCATGGTATTGTGTGCTTAGTCAAAATTTGATTCTTTATGCAGTATGCCTCTGAAGATCAGCTAGGGGTAATGGTTCTCTGCATCCTTCACAAATTTCATTCAGTGTCCAGCTCCTGGGGCCTGAGCCTTCAGATGGCATCTTCTCGAAATGCCTGCCCAAGTTAGAGAAAAACTGGGAGAACGAAATTACTGCCAAAGCCTTATTTTGCCAGATGAAACTTCTCTAATGAATACTTGCAACAGAGATGCATCTGTTAGATACAACAAGCTTCTCCAAATGGTGGGAGGTTTTAAAGTGAGGACATTGTAGCTGTCAGTGAGAATCCTATTATGCTAAAGTGGGTGCAAATTTCTGTCAATAAGAACTGAGCAAAGTTTTCTTCCAAACAGTATATATATCTGCTGTTACACCACATTTTGTCATCTTCATTAAACTTTGCATTATATTATTCAAATAACTCTTTTTTTTTTTTCTTTCCCCTCCTTTCCTCAACAAAACGCCAAATTTTTTTGGTTTTTCATCTCTTTATTAGAACAGTAGGGATACCACTTTTCTTTCACTTTGCCATTTCTTTTTCCTTTTCTCTCAGTGCAGTTGGTAATACTCCAGATATACTGGGTATTGGCTCCATAGGCACTAGGCAGGGAGGGTGCTAAAAATGAGAAGGATGTTAGTTTAGGTGGCTTATTGCACCACTTTCAGCATAAGGATGCAGATGCTACCAGAGACTACATCAAGAATTTCCTTGGCAGACTTCAGCATCTAAAAGCATACAGCTGTATTTTGGCAACTGGTCCATTAGTCTTCAGCTAATTTGGTCATGCCTGATTTACCATGCTAGTCCAGCAAATAACACTGGAGAGGAAACAAAGCAGTATGGGTGATTTTACTGTATTGAACACCATCATCTGTAATGACTTCTGTATTTGAAAAGGCTCTTACGTGGCAGACAAGGCTAAAAACACAGCTTCAGCAGCTAACAAACTATGTGAAGCATCTGGGGCATGAATCTATGCTCTCCTGATTTCAGTTATTAGCTGAATCAATCATTTTACTTTCCCATGATTTTTTCTCCACCTTTTCTCAGATAACTGTTCCTAGCTCCTCAGTAGATGACTTATTACATTATTTTCCCCTTATTTAGTTTGCATTTAAAAATGCAGTACATAGGATGCGACAACACATGCATTTTGACCTTGCAGTGCTGACCTTTATAACTAGCATGTTTCATAATATCTCCCATTAAAGACAATAAGGTTGACTAAACTAGATCTGTTTGGAGCCACCAGGGATTCATCTACAATGCTAAAGCCAATTCAATGAGGTCACTTTTTCATACAGTCAATCTGTAATAGTTTTTGTCTCCTACTGTCTGATTTATTCTTCTGGCAAGGACTGCTGCTTTCCCTGAAACTGAAGAGGTAGTTTGTTTGGGTTTTTGGTTTTGTTTTGTTTTGTTTTCCTAGACAGGAAATGATACTTATTTTTAAAAGTTAAAAAGTTTTTATATGTAATATAAATATCACATCTCAGTTGTATTACTTCACAGGTTTTTTTTTGATCTGCCTGTATTTTAGGCTCCTGCAGGACTTCCATAGTGAACCATATTCTGTTGCTATACATACAATGAAAAGTATTTAAATACTTTCCTGCTTTATGGAGATAATGATAAGCTCTATTTCCTGAATAATGAAAGCAAGACCAATACTTAAGTATTCACATTTCATTTGTAATAAAGCAGATGTAAAATGAGTTCCAAGGGATTAAATACCCTTGATGTACTTTGAATTGTTCCATTAAACACCTTGTCCCAGAGAGCATTGTAATTGCCACATCTATTTGATTGATAGTTTGTCATTAATTAGGCTGCCGCTAATGCTTAGTATCTTTTGCATTTTCTTGAAGTTAATCTGAAAAAACTAATAAAGAAAGAATATAAATATGTAAGTAAGATGTACACTAGGGGTTTACTGTGGTCAAATGCACACTGAGATCACAATGGAAGTGTAGCTCCAATTTGGCCTGGATGGGTCTGCTCACAAGAGGATGGGCTACAGTAACTGTACGTTTAGGAAGTGGTTCTGCTTTCTCAGCAGTCTGAGAGGCACCCCAATCGATCTTCCACTGTCAAGACAGCTACTCAAGTCTTGGGTCTGTGAGTCTTGGGTCCTGTACAGCCATAGGGTTGATATAAAATGAAACTACAATTCCAGATTATTCATTGAATTGATGTGACAGGATAAGGTTGAGAAAACAGTATTTTTTATTGACTAAGTGATACCAATAGAACAGGTAATTTTTTCAGAAACACCATCAAGGTACACAAGGATGCCAACAATTTTATTCATATTATATGATTACTATACTATTCTAACATATTTTTCTAATATAAATCAGTTAATTGGAGTCTGTTAAAAGGCTAACCTTTGTCTTATAATAGTCTTTTCAATTCTGTGACTTACTGATGTGCTGTGGTAAAATGATGAAGTTCTTGCTTACAGTCAAACCTTTCTGTAGATAGTATCTCAATTTAGAAAAGGAATGATGCCATTAGTTCTGATATCAAGGTAGCTTTCTTGCTTATTTCTAGTGTAAATCATCATGACCTGTGTATTCATCATTTCTAGAGGAGAGCCTTCTCCTACTAGAGAGGTCTAAAATGCAGCTAGCAGCAAGTTAGCCATCCCATCCTTCATGATGAATGATTTCCTAAAGATGCCTCAAAGAAGGGATAGCACATCTTACAAAACTGTCTTGAAGTCTACCCTTCACTGCAGGATGAAATACTAGGTGTTGAAATGCCTGTTACAAAGCATACTGTGATACAGAGGAACCCTAAGAACTTCGATGATGAGGGTTGTAGTGATTAGTGTTAAATGGCACAGACCTTGATTAGCTTTCAGTGGAGGAAATCTTCCTTTTCAGGCTATTTATTTCTACTGTCATGTTCAGATTTCCACAGCTGTAGTGTTAGCATGTGGTACTGTAGTAAGACCTGTCTTTAGGGCACAAATGTTCCCAGATTTATAATGGCATTGGTTTAGTCATGGTAGGATTTCTCTTATGTGGCAGAAATGAATCACAGTCTTTCACCACTGTATTATAACTTTCTCTAGGGCAGTGTTTCTAGCATTGCAGCTTTAGACTATAACTCTTTCTTGCTGAGAGATACCTTCAAGGAGGGATTGTCATTAGTTTAAGCACTATATTGTGCCTCCAGAAGAGAACTCCTGAACCAAACCCAGAAATCTATTATTTCTTTTTTTTTTTTTTAATTTTATTTCCCCTCCCTCCTCCCCCCTAAATAAAAGCTTCTTCCTGAGTCACTCTGTTGGACAGTACACCTGTATAATACACCTACTAGCACAAGGTTCCCAGAACTCTCTTCAGAGACATACTTATATCAAAGAACACTTACACAGCTGATGTGACCCACAGCAATATATGGCAAATGTGTCTAAAAATTAATCCATCTGTCTGGTGTTCCCCTTGTTAATATCCACAAAGAATTTCTCCCTCTTTCTTTTCAGAAAGGCTTTATTGGCATCTATTCTTATTGCTAATTACTTTGGTGCACTTGATAACTGCAGCAGTGTGGGAAAGTATGCTAATAAATAGTCAAGATACAGGAGAGTTAGCACATAAAACAGATAAACGTGTAGCAAATATGTCTTCAGGCACTGCAAGTACAAGTTTTGGACTAGCACATCTTGGCCATTTTTTGTTGCAGTGTTTGGTGTTTCAGCACTTGAATAGGCCTGAAATACATGACAGCAAAGCAAGATTTGGGAATGGGATAACAAGTAATTACACTACATAAATTCACCATCAATAGAGCACTCACTGTTTTAATGTACGAAATGCTGCGTGGGATCTAGATGGATCTAGTAACACAACTAGCAAGACAGAAGTGAATAGAGAGCAAACACTGGTAACTGTAGAGTAGAAATCTAGCATTGGCACTGAGATTTATTGTGTTTGTTTTTTAATTTTATTGAAAAAGTGGCTTTCAAGATAGAAATAATCTGTTTCTGAATTTTAGCAAAACTCTCTGTAGACTAAATTTTCCTGTGCATGTGAACACAATATATTTCAAGGCTTAATGACTTCTGAGTTCCAGAAAGCTGCAGTGTTATGCATTTATCAGTTATGAATTTTGCCCAGTTTTTAATCCTATTTAATTGCTACTGTCAGCTACACTCAACAGAGTTGGGCCTTAAAATAAGGTTGGATGAAAAAGGATGCTTATTAATAATAATACACATTTTTTGTAACCTTCTGGGTTCACTCAATTGTTTCTTTTTGTGAGATTTTCTAGGACAGCTTGGTTTGAGCCATACCTTTGTTCCCCTCAACAACTCTTTCTAAAGTAAGTCAAGGTGTGTTTGGAAAGGGCCTTTCAGTGCTGCCTGTGGCCAGTTTTTGAATGTGTTTATAGCCCAGGTTAAGGTGAATCAGAAAAATAATATTTATTGCAACCTTCATATGTCACTGGTGACATCCAGAGCACTGATGACACAATGAAGCCTTTTGGAGAGGTCTGATATAACAGGTTGCCTTTGCTGTTTTGCAAAAGCAGGTTTGCATGCTTGTGCAGTGAGAGACTCTGTATTTCTGAGTACTCGACTCTTTTCTGCAGCCCTTAGCCTCTCAGCCTAACCAAGGTTTGCTCAAGTAGATTGTTTTACCCTCAAGAAGTGCGACTTAGAAACTGATTAGAGTGATAGAGTTAACAGCTTAGAGCAGCAGTTTGAAGCCAAGAGGGTCTGTATTGTTAACAATGCTTCAGTCTTTCAGAGACCGTTTTTTGAGCTCACTTTTATCCGGTTGGATAAACAATGTGGTGTTGCATGATAAAAAAAAAAATCCTGTCCTAAAAATTTTGTTTTAGTAGGCATGGAAGAAGCAAGCTCTACCTAGTAAATTCCTCATTGTTTTTCTTGGGAGCTCTTACATTGCTTATGTGAGTGCATTATCTTTGCTGGGGTTTTGTTTCCTCTTTATTATTATTTTATTTATTGGGATCTATGTGATTTAAAAAAAATATTCAAAGTATAAGGTTCTAATTTTCCATAATTTTGGAGGAAATATTTCCAGATACTCTCAAAGAGTTTATGGTTATGCTCATATTGAAAGGAAAGCACACTGTGTCTGTCTCTCCAGATATGATACTTGGACAACTCCAGCCTCTCTAGCCAGTGAAAAAGAGGCCTGTTCTCAGCCATGATTTACATTTACAGTTTTGATGATGATTCTAAATTAGAGAGAAAAAACAATTTGGGGATTGGAACTTACTGCAAAAAAGAAAATAAACATTAATAGTGGTGTGTACTGAGGCATTTTAAAAGTAGGTTTTTTTTGGGAAGGTTAGCTGGTAGGACATAGAGCAAAATAACTATACCAAAGTGTTATAGGAACTATTTAGTATATATTACTTTATTGTCAATAAATCTTTACAGTCATAAAAACTATAAATGCTTTAGAGCAGATTATATATAGTCATATATAAATGGAGCCATAATAAAATGACATAACTTTTAAAGTTTAATTTGGCAATGCAGTGCAAAAAGCATTGCATTTATTTTTTCTGTCTCTTTGAAACAGCTTCCCAATGTATAATAGTCCCATTAGGTTATCAAATGTCCTTATTTCATAAAACCAAGGACATGCTTTTTAGTCACCATGCTGTCCCTCCTTTATTTGGCTGACTGACTGACATTTGAGGGATTCTTCTGTATGTGCTGTGGCAAAGAGAGGTTTCCAGCTTCACCAGACATCATTCATGCAGGCAACAAAGCAGCCTGGCACTGCTGAATTCTATTTAGCAGCAAACATTCCTTGAATTTGCCTTTATGTTATAGCTTCTGCAGTCTCAGCACCCCTTTGGTGCTTATCTGGGGCAGCTGAAAGTACTCAGGATCAGGACTTCATGGTGCTGTAAGCTCAGCTGAAAGAATTGTATTCACTTTTGAAAGCCAAAGTGAGAGAATTAACAAGTATTTTGACCCCAGGTTTCACTTAGATCAAAAGTGAAAGTCAGGTGTGTGGTCTGAGAGCACATGATGTTGTGTATGAGGCTTTATGCTTCCGAAGGTGGAGATTAATTGAAAAAACTCTTAAGTATATGGCTGGGTGTAGCTGCACAGGTAGACCAAAGGCAAGAGATGGATTTTATCCATCTAGTTCATGCTATAACTGGCACTGCACCAAGACTGTAAAATGGTATCATCTCCACTAATATTAACTAGAAATATTTATATTACTGTCTTAAGAGTTTCACTTTGCCTCCTATGAAAGTTTCCTACCCCTTCCATTAGAATGTGGCCACAAAACCAGTCCATGAGCCATCAGGTATGGCCAGCAGAGATGAAGGTTAAGTATTTTAGAATTTCGGTCTCATCTCTGCAGAGTTTCAAGTGAGTTCATTCACTGCCTGCTAACCAGCATCAGGTATCAGGTAACCCCACTGCCAGTAATAGTATACTTACAGTTGGTTTTAATATATCCGTACATAGAAGAACCCTCAAAATGTTTGTATAGAATATACTACAGATGCAAATTTAAAAAATTGGAGAAAAATCACCTTTTTTTTTTTTTTTCCATTTCCAGGATGGCTATTTGTTTTCACAAGAGAATAGGTCATCTGCTAGAAAATAATATTCCTGGGTTGTAAAAGAATGTCAATGCTCAGCAAAATCTGAACTTTTTTAGCTGAGTATATCTTTTGCATATCTAACCCCAAGCAGCTAAAAGAGCTATACAGCTACTTCCAAAGGAAAAATTAAACCTCTCATGAAATAAAAAATAAATATTTTGGTAAATGCGATCTGTATAAACAAACACTACAGAGACATGGAGACATGAAGTTCGTAAAACGTAGATATTATCTGAATTATTTTTCCAGTTTTTATTCATTTAGTTCTGGTCTTCAGTTTGAGGGTATTGGCTGCTGGAAATGTATAGATTTTTCTTTTTATTTCCTTTATGTGTCGTCAATTTTCCTTGATGTTTTGGATCTAATTATCTACTAGATTACTCTTTATAGCCATATTTATATTAAGTATTTAAAAAGATGAGTTAATCCACTCTGATCTGTGAATTTGGATTGTTTTCTATGGGCCATGTGCTGAACACCACTCATTAGTTAAAGAATATTCATATCTTTGCTAGTTACAATACAAATAGGATGAGCAGCAATCTGGCAGCCTCCTCCCCACTATACTTCATCTCAAACCAAATGCTTGCCTGCAGCAGCAGCAATTCAATACTGGTCTTCATGAAGCTACTACAGAGCTCATTACTCTGGGCAAATTGCTTTCTATAGTATAATTTACTGTGCTGGAGTCTAAAGGGATATGAACCCCAAACAGTGCTTAATACAGACCATAAAATATTAAGAGCCTGATACATTAGTTTAAAAATGCTTACAAAAGTTAAACTTTATCCAAACAATGAAAAAAATAATTCTGCTCCCATTAAACCAGAGATTCAATAGAGTTTTGAGTACAATTCTTTACTCCATGATAATCAGTTATCTCTAGCAAATTAAAATATAAATTAGGTTGTTTGGAGAAAAGGAAACTCTAAAAAAATTCTTCTGGCTGCACAGAAATTTTGTAGTTATAGTTTCCTAATGTCAGAACCAACAGATCATGACAGAAAGATATTTTTAGCTGTTGTGATTCTTAAACCCATCAACTGTATTGATTGCATTTTTTCAAAGTTGGAAGTATAAAAACATATAATCTTTCTTTAAAAAGTTCCTACATTCCTTCATTGCATGTATGAGCATCACTGGGAATTGCTGGAGCAGCAAGCAATGTTTTCATTTTTACCCAGCAGAATACTCACAAAAATTCTGGGTGTTTTTTGGTTTTTTTTTTTTTTTTTTTGGG
>JBAFWW010058796.1:0-10108 GCA_036873685.1 Agapornis canus | reverse complement strand
TGTGTGTATATATATATATATATATATATATATATATATATATATATACACACATATGTATATATCCATCAGGAATTTTCCACATTACAGCTTCTGTCCTCGGAGTACCAATCTACCATAGATAACCCTGGTAGTAAAAATCAGCACAGTATAAGCAAGCTACCTAAGTATGTATGCAAGATTAAAACAAGTCTATATAGTATTTCACTGAAGTGCAGGTCACCACATCTTTATTATTGTTGGCATTACCCTGAATGCAAATGCACAAGAAGCAGCTCCACACCATGCTATGTCAAAATCAGTCTCTAGGTAAATATGCGCTAATCTGTCAGCAGAAGCATAGTGGTAGCTAGAATATACGGCCAGTACCAGCTATTTTCAAGTGATAAAATCCCAAATCCAACCCTAGCATTTATTCCTGTTGTGCTGCCAAACAGACTCATTGCCTGGCAAGTCTCAGTGGAAAGAACAGACTAACCTCTTCCCTCAGTACATCACCCCATACAGGATCTGCAAGGGCACCTTGACTTAACATGTTTACACCAGGTTTTAAAATGGCAAATACAATGAAACCAAACTCCCAAGTGAAAAAAATGGGAGAGGCATAGCTAAATCCTGTTATCCGCACTGAAGACTGTCAGAATAAAGTAACAAATGAGAAAATTGTATCCAGTAAATGCCACTATTTTTTAAGGGACGCTTCTTTGAGTTTTAGCAACTATAACTATGAATTGCTGTTTCAATGTGTATATCAAACAACTATATTTCTAATATACTAGAAGCATACTAGCAGTATATGAAATTGTACTACTATACTTCTAGTAGGTAACTTCTATTTATTTTTTTCAACATAGACAGGTATTGATATAGCTCCCTGTCAAGCCTCTTCAGAAATTCACTGAGCTTCAAGTCCCATTGAACAGCTGAAGAATTTCCAATACCTTAAATGAATTACAATGGAAGTAAATCAAAGCCTTAGTTCAGAAACAGCTTCAGATGGGAAATCTGCAACTCAAGCACAGGCAAAAGGGTCTTTGAAGGGTACTTAGTTATGAAATAACAATAAGGTCCACATTCTTCCACGAAATACTATTTTGGCCTCCCTCTAACGTTCCATGAAACAGTGCACAATCTTAGAAGTTAGCAGAGATAATTTAAGCATGAACTTAACATACCTTTTGCAGGCTGGGACAGAAGACACCTCTGATAGGTCCTTACCTTCCATAGTCTCTGAAGATGTTCCCTGCATAAGCAGGTAGACTGCCAAAATTAGTATTTAAGTGAAATTCCTGTCATGTTCCTCTTTCCAATGAATCAAACAAATTCACAACAAAGCACACTAGAACTGCCTGCTTATACAAATACAGCTAAACCCTACAGACTTTGTGCTCAACAGTCTTCACTGCAGCCAAGAACAAAGAAGCTTGCCTTTCCCACAAGTGTCTCATCTGAAAAGTAGCATAATCCCAAAACAGGTGAGTTCAAGAAGGCATTTCCATGTAATTATTTGTAACTGGTTCTAAGTATGAGCCAGACAATAACAAAATAAAACTTGTTTTCTCCTATTCTGTAACCAAAGCTTATATGTGGCCACAGACAAATGAAAGCTTTTGTGACTATTCTTCCCATTCCCCCTCCCCAAATAATAATAAAAAAAAATATATATATACCCCACCACCTGCTTTACCAAGCAGTCAAATTCTCCTTTTTTTACCACTTGTGTTCAGATTTATACTAGCTTCAGTAAGGATTCTATCATAGCACACAACACCCATTAGAGGTTTACAGAAGAAAAGATGATCCAATACAAATATTTGCCAAACAACATGCATATAAGGGGGATGGGGAGGTCTATATATGGGAACATGAAATTTTAGAAATATAAATAATGGAAACCACCAGTAACTTAATGATAAGACAAAATACTGATAATTAAATTGTCTTAATAGTATGTCAAGATAAGGAATAAGAGTCTTGGGAAATGAGACTGGTAAATTATTATCCCTAAGGCTCATTCTACACATTGTTGTTCAAGTATGAACAAGACAATATGAAAACTCCTTAGCTATATATTTAGCTTTAACAGTGTATTTGTGTCTGCAACCTCAGAGCTACTGCCTTCAGAATCATTCTGTCATTCTCACCCTTCTGGATCAACCAGGCTAGTGAGAAGGATTTAGAAACAAGAAAGTACAAACATGATGGATACATGGATTTTTTTTAAGACCTTAATATATGCAGACAGACATGGATGTACATATTCATAGTGTGTGTATATATATATATATACACACTCATGTACAAAGATAGGACATTTGATACAGTAAGGCACTCCTTTCAAATGGGATTAATCAACTAAAATCAATTTCTTTAACCCTGTAAATCCAGAAGAAGCTGCCACTGAAATTCCTTCCCTATAAACACTCAAGGCCAAATCCCAGCGTCCTTCAGGAGCCCAGACATCTCCATGTGATTTACTGAGTTTTTTCAACTAAACTGACTACATTATAGGTGTCTGACAGACACAAAATCTATTTTAAATATAAATGAACACAACTGAGCTCAAATATAGAAATCATACAACTGTATTACAATGCTAAAAGTTTAACAACTAATTTGTTGTGTACAGCAATTGGATTCTCTTTGCACAGGTTATTTATTGCACATATGTCAACAGAACATGCACATTAACATTTGGAATATATCCGCTTGTGCTTTCTACTCTCACAAAAGCTATTTTGCATTCCTCACTTTTGTAGACATTCTTCATCCTTTTTTTTAATTGTAAAAACTCTCAATAAGTACAGTGGATTCCTCCCAGTTGTTTTTAACTAGTTTTTCATATCTTGGTGAATCTAACAGTTTAAAAGCTTTGGCTTCAACTGCATTTTTTAACCTTCTGCCCTTATAAATATAGATGTTTTTTCTTAATAGGATTTCAAATTTGATGTGCCCTGAGCTGCAATGCCAGAAGGATTACTTAAATTGTTGAAATTTAATTCTAAATCATTATGGGTTTGAAAACATAACTGAAGAGGCTTTACTGTATATTGTACAGGGACATGCCACACAAGCCTTTTTCATATCAGAATGTTTAGGAAAAAAAAACAGTTGTAGGGCAAGCTGATTATACTTTAGATTTTTGGGTTATGACTCTGAAAACCATGATTTTTAATATTACGGTTTCACATATATCCATTTAAGTAGATACTCTAAAGGTCAAGATCAAGTGATTCCTAGGTGTCTAAATATGGAAGTAAGATTGAGGACGAACGACAATAGTTTATCAGATTTATCACATTGCTGGCATTTCTTCCGCGTGAGAGTCAGAAAGAAAGCTTATTGGTTTGGACAAGGACTTTGTTCCTTTTGCAGTTGGCATAAGAGGGAAAAAAGCCAAACCTGAGTATGAGGAGTCACGATCCTTAAAGTACAGGAAGGAAAACCATGAGGAACATGATGCATGAAGAATATGCAACGTAAGCAACCAGGATGACAGGGAAGATTTTCAGATTATAAAACAGCCAACATAAACAGAAAGGCCAAGGGAACTAGTTGCTCAAGTCTTTTGGAAAGGTAAAACTTTAGTCTTGCACATGGAATGCCATTAGAGGAAAAAAATGAATGGCCTACAATCATCGAACAATAAAACTTTACTCTACTCTGATCTTTTCTGTAAAACACACCAAAGAGTTTCATTCAAAATTATCTATATAAAACCCCTAACTCCTGTAAGGGCTGAATACTGTCTCTTCAAAAACAACTAGACGTTCCTACTTTAAGCAAAAACTTTAATATTTTAATAGACATGAACTTGCTTATAATAAATACTTTTAAATTTTCATTTTTTCAAGCTACTCAAGCATTATTCTAGAGGAATTTTGACATGACTTTCTAAAGTAAAATTCAGTACTCTAAAAGACAGTATTTATCTTACAGTCTGCTTGAAAGTTAAATCTCTTCTGGGATCCCTGAATTCCTACAGAACAACTCCATAGAGCTCCTACATGAAAACTGGTGTCTGTGGGGTCACTGCAAAGAGTTGGAATATACTGTTATTGCACAATTTATCAGATCTGACATCTGATATTTAAATGAGTTGAGATTTGTTTGTCTTCACTCCCTTCAATAGCCCTTCCAAACAATTTTTTTCTGCTCTGTTTAACCACCAGGAACAGCCACCAAGATGTTTATGGAGCTACAGCGCAAAGCAAGAGACACTGAGAGAACTGAGTTTAATCAGCCTGAAGTTAAAGAGTTGAAGGGGTCATTCTTGCCTTAGTGTCTGCTGCATAGAAGATAAACCTATATTCTCCTCAAGCATGCACGGCAAAAGGCCAATAGACACTTGTTGCAAGAAAATGTATTCTAATTAATTACCAGGGAAAACCTGGCATATAATTAGGAATGTGTTGCCCAGCAAGTCTATGGAATGTCTATTCACTGGAGATAATCCTAACTCAGTAGGACACAACCATGAGTGACACAATCTAACTCCAAAGTTTGAGTAAGATGCTGAACTAGATAACCTTCCAAGGTCCCTTCCAAGCTAAACAAGTCTATGAAACAAGCAAGTAAAGCTTATTATTCTCTGGTTAACAAAGACTTCCTGGATTAGTGCAACCCATTTTTAAAAATAATTTTAAAACTAATCCACATTTTCACTTTATTTTTTAAATCCTCCAGGCTGAAATTCCCACACTCCTCCCCATTTAGCAGCTGCTGCTGTACTTCACAGTGGCAAGGGGTAAGCAAGAACTAAAAGTCACACTACTGTACAGGCTCAGGATATTTCACCCCATCAGTCAAGGTCATATTCACTGCCAAATTTTCAAGGGCAAGTATAATGCCAGTTCTTTTGGTAATCAACAGCTGTCACATACACAGATTACAGCAGCATTTCTTAGTAGGCTCCCAGACCCATACAAAAGCTCTGGCAATTTTTCATTTCTACTCAATGCATAGTTACTCCTGGCAGTACTGGAAGCTATACATTCAATTTGTCTCCAGTCCATTCAAAACTCTTTCCATGTTTAGCCTTGTCTACCATAGTGCTAGCTCTTCTGACAATAACATGCTTGTCTTTTCAACTGTGAGTTACCAGAAGGGTTTTACCAATGAGGCGTCTTAAGTGGGATCACAAGCATGGAAACTCACAGTGCTGGAAAGTTACCAACTACCTGGGGAACGGTGAAATACATCAGTTAAAATATGGACAAAAACAGCATCAAAAAAAAGTATTTTTAACTGAGAATGAAAACAGACATTGAAATACAGGCATTTCCCATGCAATAAAAATTTTGAGTCTTGACTAGCCTTAAAAGCAGTGTTTTCCTTTGAGGTAAACACAGAGACAAAGCAAAACAAGCCAAAACCTTCAGGAACCATCACTAATGCTATCCCTCAAATCTAGTCTGTCTTGTCTTTTGCTGAAATTACAGTAGTGTTAGAAATCCAGGTACGTAAGATTTGAGCCTTTCATCAACTTGTATTACACTCTTTGGCAAGCAATGTCCAAATTTTTACTCTCAATGTACTCTTCTTTTTTGTGCAATATCCATTACTGCACTTTTCATGGGTTCACTATGGACCACCTCTCCTGTCTGTGGCTTGAAGTTTTTACTTTGACTCTAGTGTCTCCCTGAGCCCTGGGCATCTGGCAGCCAGCCAAGGTCAACCCACCACAAATGGTAACCCAGTGATATAATGAACTATTAATTTTTTTCAAAGCTACTAAAGCTGCTGGGTGTTTCTTAAAGGATACCTGACAACTCCAATTTCTCTGGATATGCCCAGCCATTAACAGGAAAACTGGTAAACAGGATATATCTCACTAAATGATCATACTGGGAGACAAATTTTCCCTATCCCCATCTGAAATCTTCTCATAATGTTAGCAATACTTACCAACAGTGATCAAGCACCCATTCTTTCAAACAAAAGGAATTTATGAGCCTACTTTGCAAACCTAAAATTTAATTTCACGTTATTTTTTTTACAGTCTTAATCACCAGTTGCGGTATTTCCTAAAATCAATAATGGATTGCGCATTCTCTATTGTGATAATTCAACATATTAAGCACAAACCCATCAGGAAATTATCTCAATGAATAATATGTCAAAATAATGCAGTGCACTTTACCTCATATTCTGCTGATAGATTTAAAAGCAGTCTTTAGGAAATGTTGGTTTGAAGATGAATCTACTTATAACAGACACACTCTGACAAATGATTTCTTTTCAAACCAGCAGTATGTAAGGGCCAGGTGAAAGATGATATAAACTTAATGAAAGTTTGAAAAACATAACAGGACTGAAGGCAGTGCATCAATTTCTGAATCTCCAATCAAGAAAGTAATGTCCTTAATAGTTTTTTAGAGCTCTGCCTCTCAGAGCAATAATGTTAAGTTATCCAGCTCATGCAGCTCCAATCTTTTCCAGGCTCACTTTTCTCCCCAGTGTGAGATTATGAAATCCATTTATCTTCACCCGGTAGAATACTGTAGCTATAGACACAAAATATGCTGCTACCAAGTAAAAAAAAAAAAAAAGTGCAGTGAAAAGTCTGATATTTATTAACTGCTTAATGTTTCTTTATTAGATGAATAATATAAACTCAGCTTCTACAAAATCCTCAAGCCTTCTATATAATTGACCAAAGTATGTTACTGCAATGAATACTCTAAAATTGAAGTTTACTTTCACCATCCAAAAAACATCTCTAAGTCTCAACTTTTTATTTAACAAAGTGATACAAACCAAATCCTAATTCTCTAATAACATACTTCATGTCTACCCTACTCAATTTTGTCACACACACCCTGAGAAATAATCATGAGACATGAATAACCTCTACATTAACTCAGAACAACTTCTTCCAGAGACACAAATTCCACCCACGCAGACTTGAAGCAATGGGGCAGAAATCTCAGGAAGAATTATTGCTGCTATTACAATGCCAACATCTTTAACCAATAGCAAAATTTTCATCAACATTATCATCTTAGTTAAAACTAGATATGCTGCTTCCTGCTCCTAGTGCTTCATTCAGTTGTAGAACAAAACCAGGTACTGTCCAACTGGTAGCAAGCAGGTAGAATGAGCAGGGAACAAGGAACACGATTAAACATCATACTGTGAAATATAAGCTAACATTTCATTTAGTAATCCAAGGAGCCCATCTCAAAATAATTAACATCCAGAAATAAACACCTGAATTCAGTGAACACATGTACACCTGTACACAGTTCAGCCATCCTGCTGAGAACTGTAACTATCTTTTAAGATTCAAACATTTAAAACCCCAGATGACAGGAATTGTTCAGACACATGGCTGTCAGTTATGCTTTGGGAAAAATGGAATCTTTCCCAGAATCTAGTATGGGTTTCAATTTTTGCTCTCAAGTTTCTCTGTCAGTTCAATAACAGAAACAAAATCTCTCAATTTCACATTAGTGTCCAATTTAATTAACAGTAGACTAAAAACTCCTTAAACTTGTAGTTAAAGTAAACAAGTTATTTTAATTTTAAGTCCTTTGAATATAGTTTTAATATTTTATTTACATTACCATGACACACCATATCTCCCATTTTAACCTAAAATGCCTTTATCCTACCTATCATACAAATGCAAAAAAAACCCAGAGTGGACCCTGATCACCACTTGCTAACATTCTAAAAGGAAAAGGTAAAAGATAGAGGAGCAGTAACAACAGTATTTGCAGTTTCTGTATTGCCAGCATTCCAATTCTCTCTGCAAAGCAGATGAATCCTGAAAAACAATCAGACTGCTTGCAGGTGTGTTCTGTCAGTATTTCAGGAATGATTTACTGAATTAGAGACAATAGGCAAGACAGAGCCATACCTGCCTATCAGTCTGGAAGTGAAGACACTCAAAGCACTTGATCACTGGATAAGAGGATCAGTAGAGTGATGAAAAATAAGATGGGAAGTTAGGGGTTACTTTTCTCTTCCTCCGCAACTTTCTCAGTTCTAATTCCTCTCTCAGGAGTCCTTGGATAAGAAGTAGAAGACAGGAGCTATAGCACTGAAGGAAAACAGTAAGCTAGAAGATGAGCATAAATGTAAGGGCAAATCCAGACAAAAGATGGGACATGAGACAAATGGTGGGCAACAGAATTGCTAAGAAATTTCTGTATCTGTGACAAAGAAAGCCATCTGAAGAGTGAGGAATATGTCAATAAATAATTCAAACACAGAAATAAAAATCAATCTAATCTTCATGCAGACTGTTTCTACTACCAGTAGGGCACTCAAGAGCCCCAGAAATATATAACCCAGACCTCCATTATCTAGCCTGATCTCTTTGCCTGTATAAATCACAGAATCCCAGTCTATGCCAACAGCCAGATCCAGATGTCAGACATCATAGTTGAAGAACTATGTCTGTTCTTACAGACTTAGAAGGTTTGTGATGTTCATGACAGTGTTGTTCCTATGAAGAAAGGGTGTGTTTTCTCTAAGGGAAAGTAAAACATAACAGAAATGGACCCCACGGTCTCCGCCACCAACTTTTAGAATACAAAAGTCTTCGTACTTATATCAATTAAATGGAGAACAAATTCCCCAGGGAAGCAGCACTATGTTCCATTCAAGAAGTTTTAAAAATATTGTACTAACATATATATAACATGATTTTTGCAAGAATGAAGAAATACAATAGTCCACAAGAAGCTTCTGAACTACCCCTTTGCTCATAGTTTAGGGCCAAGCAGATCCTGTTTATTGTAATAAGCATTACATAACAGCAAAACATTTAACTCCTTGCATTTAGCATCCTAAAAGTATCGGAGGTAGTATTTGAACATTCCTGAAATGCTGAAAGACTTTAAGAAATCATAAAACATATACACATCAAATTTTTGCCTACAAAAAAAAGACTTAAAATCTTAGACCAGAAAGCTACACATGCATTTGATATAACTGGAAATGACAAAATGTTACTGGAAATGACCAAAAAAAAAAAAAATAGATTAAGTAATCTTCAGAGCAGTATGAAATGCAGTTTTCACATTATTGTTTTTCTTTTGAATGTTGTGAGATAAAAATTAGCTAGAGACTATCATTATCAACAGCAAGACAATTATGATGAACCTTGGGGATAGTAACCTTTTATAAATATCTAGGTACTTTCAAGAATCATTTTTTTCATACACAAAGGACCTGGGTAATAACAACAGATGCTGCAGTCATGCAGAAATTCAGCATGTGTGTCAAACTCCCATGGATGTGATAATCAACATCAGAATTAACTTTTGTGTATATTTGTGTGATCACATTTTCAGCTGAATTAAGGAGGCATACAATACAGAAACAGAAGGCAGAGGAGCCACAGAAGTAGAGTCCAGAAAATATTCAACTAAAGTTCACTTAATCCTTCTCCCTCAGTTGTGCAAGTGTGCGAGTGGATGACTTTATACTGACACCACAGTCTGGAACAATCAAAAACCTGTACAGCAGCTAAATAATACTTCAGGGCCCTTACATTTTTTATTATTAATTTACTAATTGTTTCTGTTACATGTACCATTTTCAGGGAAAGCAAATCTATTCAACTCTACTTGAAGTCTGTCCATATGCTTAATATACCCAATAGTTGAGATTTCCTCAGAAATAACATTTCCTAGTTGCTTTATTTCAAAGCACTATATAAGCACATACCAATCTTTAAGCTGTTTTTGCTAAAATTAAAACCAAACTATTATGTCTGCATTTCATCAATTAATGGTTTGGGTTTATTTTTGAAATTACCTAATTTCAGAGATCTCTATTTAAACATCATTTTAAAAGTGGAAATATTAATATTTTCAATTGTTTATAATTGGGTTAAACCAAAATTATTTTAAATAAACAAAATGTATTTAGACTTTTCATTGCTTTCCATTTTCCAGAAATTCTTATGTTTGTTTAGGATCAAAATGCTAAGAAAAGGTAGAATAAATGAGTAAATAAATGAAAATCCTTCTACACATTTTCTTAACTCTCTACAGATACACACCAGCAGGTCTATATTCCCACATTTTTCTGGGTTACCATGGTTATCTGCTTTCCTTACTTGTTTGAACCAGAAATAAAAAAAAAAAAAAAA
>JBAFWW010058794.1:0-31000 GCA_036873685.1 Agapornis canus | reverse complement strand
TCCAGGCGCTGGAGCAGAGAGTCCACTGCAGTGCGTGGAGCAGACCATGGTGAGGCAGGCTGTGCCCCTGCAGCCCATGGAGATCCATGGTGGAGCAGATCTGCAGCCATGGAGGTCCACAGTGGAGCAGATTTCCACCTGCAGCCCAGGAAGGTCCCCACGCTGGAGCAGGGGAAGAGAGTGAGAAGTTCTCCTCTGAGGAGGAGAGAGTGGCAGAGATGTGTGATGAACAACCTCATTCCCCACCCCCCCTGTGCTGCTGTGGGGGAGGAGGCAGAGAATACAGGACTAAAGCTGATCCCAATAAGAAGAGAGGGGCGGGGGGAAGGTGTTTTTAAGATCACTCCTCATTACTCCAGCCTGAGCAGTAATAAATTAAATTGTATTTTTACCACGGGTCTGTTTTGCCCATGATGGTAATCGCTGAGTGATCTCTCCCTGTCCTTATCTCAACCCATGAGCCTTTCATGCTATTTTCTCTCACCTGTTCAGATGAGGAAGGACAGTGATAGAGCAGCTTTGGTGGCCACCTGGCATGCAGCCAGGGTCAACTACCTACATAAATAAAGTCCAGACATTTTATAGGAAGAATGCTGTGACAGGGTGTTTGTTCCAACATTTAAGTTACCCAGAAATCTTAAGGAAAAGGGAACAAAAAACCACACAGAAATTGTCCAAGTAACTTTAAATATATTATATTTCTTCCTAGAATAACAACTATTATAATCATGGTTCAGATATGTGGAAAGACAGGGCAGTAACCAGTCTTACATATATTCTCAACAACAAGATGGAAAACCACTGTCACAAATGTGCTTTCCCATTCACACTAAGAAACTGTGGATAATCATGAGGTTAAAAGCCCTTTCAGCAGTGTAAATACAAATGGTAAAGTTTTAAACGGCTTCATACAATTCTGTGATTATTAGAGCAACAGTTTCAAGAAAGATAAATATGACCTTGGGTGAGTTAAAATACATTTTATCTCATCAAGCTACTACTGAGGAAAGCAACATTCATTAAAATAATGCATTCATCTTAAAGAAGAGCATGCACATGCATCCTTGCAACAGTGACAGAAGTGCTGCTAGTTTGACTGAAATAAAGAAACACAGTGACTGAGTACTCAGTACTTACCCAGTAAAACTACTACCACAGCAAAAACTACTGAATGTCAGAAAAAGATCAAGTGCTAAAGCCACGTGCCTACATACTCTGATGGGAGTACTTAAAATAGTACCCAAAAAATCTGAAATAGAAAAAATTAACAAAGCACTCAGTGTATGTAATACAGACCAGTAAAAAAGATGGCACGTACACTAGGATGAACTAAAATGTCTCTAAATGGGAAATCTAATCAGAGGCAAACAACATCCCGAAGAAAAGCAATTGTTCTTGTGGAAAGTGATGGAAACAATTATTAGTGGTGGAGCCTTGGCCCTCCAGTGTAGGATGTGTTCTGCTCTTGTTCTTGGCAGTCAACTCAGCTACTCAAAGGATTAAAGAAACAGGAAAAGACAATACTCCAGCACCAAGCAGACATTTCTGGGTTAGTAAATGGAGCAATTTGTTCTGTGATCACAACGGCAGCCAGTGTCAGCAGAAACTCAGTTTCATGCTAGATACAGCAGCTGGCCCTTCATCTGCAAATTAAGCTGTCTGAAAGACATTACTTAGTGCTAAATCTCATTTGAAATGGCTCATCCTTTACCTTTCTCCATGAAAATACTATACAATTGAAGGCACAGTCCAGTGCTTCTCAGGACATTGCTGGGTGTGGATATAACCACTTCTGTTTACCCTGACATGAACAGCTGCTCTAGAGCTGCCTGCAGATACTGCCCTGGTATTCTGCCTCCCTAGCCCATGACCATCAGCAGTTCCTCCAAACACAGCCCTGAGCTCCATCTCCATCATCAATCTCCCATTGTAAAAACAAAACACAAATAAAAAAGCCACCCACAGGACCTTCCTTCCTCCAAAGCTGTTCAAGCACCTCTACTTTAGAATATTAAACTCCAGAAAGTTGTGCATGCCCTATTCCTGGAAGTGTTCAAGGCCAGGTTGGAAGGGGCTTTGATCAACCTGGTCTAGTGGAAGGTGTCCCTGTCCATGGCAGGAGGTTGGAATTAGATGATCTTCAAGATCCCTTCCAACCCAAGCCATTCTATGATTCTATGAAAATCTTTCCAATGCATCTTTAAACAGAACCAAACACTGCATTCACATATCAATATACATATTTTCACTGGCTTTGAATTAGAGTATTGATATCAGAAAACTAAGCATAAACATGCCAACCGATCAGTGTATTTCCAAATTCAAGCTTGTTCTTTTTATGCTTTGAAAAGTTAAAGCCTTTGTTTGCGATGGAAAGGTTGCTCGACCTCATGCTTGGCCTAACTATGCTTCCACAAGATCCATCTTTGTAATCTTTTCCTGACTTTTTTTTCGAAGCATGTGAAAAGTGCTGAAAGTTTCAGATGCGCTGAGGCTGTGTGATATGGTTAGCTGCTCACCAAATTCCAACTTGAACTATAGAAAAAGGAAGTCTCATAGAGTGCTCCAGAGGTGCACAATGATGTTAAGTATTGATCAACGTAAGGAGCTAGCAAGCAGTTTCATTCAAGTCATTAGCACATCCTGGATCACTCACACCACCTCCCTCTGCCATTCTTGTAGCCCTTCCTGCCCTCACAATGCTCTTAAATAATACAGATGTTCCTATGAATCCCACAAGAAGTTTGTTATATGCAGTTAATTATTTGCAACATCTGGTAACACAATAGTCATTTGAACTCAGCCACTGACAGCCAAGATCAGAGCAATGACAAAGCCATCAGCCTCTGCACCACATGAGCTGCTTCTGCCCCACTTCTTCAGTGGGTGGATGAGACCTGCCTATGATCATACAACAGCTTTGTTCTGATGTTGTCTACAGAAACAGGAATTCACTTTGAAATGTAGACATCAGTTTTACTGTTTACAACTGAGTCATTTTACCAACAATATTCTGCCTTCTCCCCTCCTTTTTTTCATTTTCTGGTTTGAAAACCAGGATGATCAGATGATCGGGCAGAAAATCTGTCCAAAATCAGCATCTGTGCAATCACACTTGGGGAGAGAGCAAGCACTATGCCAAGCAGAAAACAGCTGAAGTGAGGAAGTTAGAGCAAGTTAAGCAGAGCAAGCCAGCCAGGGTGATCCAGCCGAAGCACTACTTTGCAGCCAACTACGATCAGAAGTAAAGCTATAGCAAGGAGCTATAGCGGCATGACCCAGAGCCAAAAGATGAAGAACATCATGCTGAAGAACAGGATTAGAGGAAGTACAAGCATCACAAGATTAAGTGTGCAGCCTCTAAATGTCAGCATATTCAGACCAAAGAACTGCAGCATGCCTGGATCCACAAGGGCCCATCCACTCTCCTCACCACCATCTCCTCCTGTTGGTGCCAACTTTTCCCAGCACCTCCCCAAAAGCAGGAAGCTCCTTCCTCTATATTTTTTTCCTGTATCTCTGTTTCTCATCAGATGCCAATTTTTCCACTCACAGCCCTTTATCCTCTCAGTGACTGACTCCCCCGCGTGATGCCATTTTTACAGCACTGCTGTTTGGAAACAGGCACCTACTCATTTCCTTTCATCAGTCAGTCAGTTTGACACCCTGCCTATCGCTTGCCTCAGGATTTCATGCTGATGATTTGCAGCTTTCTGGTGTGCACTGTCAATTGCCTGCCAAGTCCCACGTAACATCAAACCCCCCAAAAAAGCCACAGTTGGTGTGAAGTCCCACCAATTCACACAAGGAAGCCCTTTTCTGGCGTTTCACAACAGGACTGGGTTCTGGAAGGTCCTCAAAGACTTTGCATCTTTCTGTAAGCTCCTTATACTGCTCAAGGACTCCAAAATGTCAACACTCCCTTCTCATTCACATTCATGTAAACCTATATCAGAAGCAGATCTAAACACAGGAGCCTACACTGCAGGTGGCACCATGCTCTGATGAGCACAGATTCAGGCATGACTTTGGAAACAGGCTTGGTTCATGGGGAAATTTTGCTCTCATGCAGATCCAAAATGTTATCTCTGATCTCTGCAGCACTGGAGAAAGAGCACATACCAGCTGTTGAAGGGCAGTATGGATCCAGATCAGCATGGAGTAGCCTCACATGCTACTTTATCTGCTTGAGGAACTGGCAGAACAAAATGTAGAACTCTGTAGACTTCAAAGTGAGGTTTCTTTTCTCAATATTCCTTCTTCCTGTGGTCCTTTAGAGAGGGGCAAGAGCAAAAACCACATACAGCATCGAGTTGAAAACACCCACCTCATTTTGAGGAAGATGTTCCTAGAAGCACAGTCCTAGCTAAACCGTCACAGTAACAGCCTCACATGTACATATGTATATACACACAAACCCCACAGCTGCATTTGCTGAACTGGTGGAAGGCACTTCTTCAAGGCAGATAGACCTATGCTGAGAAACATAGCTGAGAGCTCATGAGTGTTTATTTCTGGTCCAAAACCTCTCTCATGAAAAGCCTGTCCATATTTCAATAGTTCAAGAAATAGCTAATGAAATGAAGCATCAAAAGATGTATCAAGTTAAGAATATTTCAGAATATGTTTTAATGCCTTCAGCAGTGTGTTTTGTACAGGCTACTTCATACGCATGAAAGTAAAAATCCTCTCTTGTTACCTACACTCACAATGGAAATACAATATCCAAAAACAATCTTCTGCTTTTATAGTGTGAGGCCCTAAAATACTGGCCATACCTCAAATGTCGCTCAAACGGTGCTAGCCTCTATGAAGTCACTGATGGCTACTAATCTACATAGAAGTGGTCACTAGTTGCAAAATTCTTGCATTAGTTCATTCAACCCCCATTCCATTTTATAGGGGGTTCATGCCATTCACGTGAAGTCGTATAGCTCCAAACACTTCAAACGGCTAACTACTAATAGAAATTGTACACCAAAAACCCCCCTTATTTTATCTTCTGAGATTTCTGAGAGTAGGACTTCATTTATATGAATCTTGTATGTAACCAAACAGATTAAATGTACTTTTGATCTCATATATGTGCATTTAATGTAGAATCCTTTGCAAACATGAGCACATATTTCAAAGCAAAAGAAATAGTCTTTCTTTTCCGTGAGAATCATATGAAAACTCAAGCAAAATGAAAAAGGATATCTATTATCACTTTTACCCTATTTTTTTTAGAATGTATCAAATAAAAAAGGAAAACATTATTTCTATTCTTAAGCTCACAAACAGGCTTAATGCACTAAGAAGCAGAGGGAAGCTTGGTTGATTTGGTTTTTAGCAGTTGCTCATTCCAGTGAAAATATCTTCCTTTCACTCTGTAAACTCAGAAACCTAGGCTTACATATATAAGTACTAATCTCATACGGGAAAGCTGCCTACAGATACTTTGCTGCATAACCAAATTCTCCTTCCAAGTAACAGAATTTAAGTTTATTTATATAAAAGTTAAGTTGAGCTATGTACAATAAGTAAGTTAAGTTTATAAACATATATACATACATATAGGCATAAGATCAGACCTGGTATACACTGGGCAAACGAGAACTCTAGCTGCTACAGAACTGATTGAAAAAGGGAAAAATGAATGAAACCTAAAAATGTTACCTTAAAATAACTTCATTTAAAAATTAATTCAAATTCAGGGCACTATATGCAAACACAACTGAAGTACAGTAGCAGCCAAAACTCAAAGTGTTTTATGAATCTCTCCAAGTACTTGCAGACATTTCTAACTTTTTATTGTAAAGGTCAAGAAGCAATAGCAAATTTCTTCAGCCAAGGTTAAAAAAGCAATTTGTGCACCAACTTACCTGCTTTATATATAAGATACTATACTTGCATACAGGATATGCAGTTTATTTCTGTATCTAGTTTACTTAGAAGTCAGGCCCAAAGGTGCCTAAAATAAGTACTTGTATCAAAACTGTATTTAGGAATCTATCTGAACACAACTAGATTTCCAGGTAGTGTGGGGCATGCAGAATTCCCACTAAAGCCAAAGCAGTTGCAGAGCCTAATACATTTTGAACAAAGCCACAGACACATAACAAGATGTACTCATGTAGTGCTGAAATAAAAGGAAAACTGAAACAGATCCCAAGATTTAAAAGCAGAACACAATTAACCATTTTGTTGTAGGTACAAGTGTCACTAAGGTAATAGAAATTCCACAATATCTTGGAATAAACTGAAATTTCCCCCTTCAAGAAAAAGCACACGTGCTTTGTATGGGAGATAACTTCCAACATTTTATAGAATTTGTTTAGGCATCACTTCCCTCTTAAACAAAAAAAACCACTGCTGAAAACTGCCTTTTCTCACATTTAATAGACAAAAGCATATTTAAACTGCATCATAAAAAGTTTTACAGTCAGAAGAAGAAAAAACCGAAACCAAACACATTAGAAGCTCTGAATAAAATATAAGGTACTTAAGAATACATGGTAAAGTGTTTAGGTTCCAGGTATCATTAAATATGAGTAAGCTCACAATCATTCATGTATTTTAGAACAGGCTATTGCAGAATTCCTTGCGGAAATGGAAAAACTATAGACACCACCTGCTTCCACTCACAATCCATTCCTCCCAGCCCTGTGTTCTCTCTCATGCACTGGCAGAAAAAGCCATTAAATGTGTGTCTGCATGATTTTAAAAATGTGAGAAAAATCAAATATTCAGGGGAAAGAGGATTTTTAAGTGCTGTTGGACTCTAACAAGGTGAAAAAATAAAGGAGCTATCTTTTAAAATAACAGCGATCTATTGATAAACGAGGATTTCTGCTAGATGTTAATTTTAAATCCATCAATTTTAAAAATAATTGTTAAATATGTGCAAACACATGGTTTGTGCAGAACCTAGAGAAAACAAAGAAAATTCATGACACTGTATTCCAGGTGGTACAGTCTGTAAACTGTTTTGGATCTTCTGCTATGTTCCCAGACTTTAGTAGGGATTGTTACTCTTCATATTTGCATATGAGCAGGTAGAAACCTCCAAACTTCTACACATGTTGGCATAGTGTTCAGATAATGGTGACTAGTTTTCTACCAAAGACTCCAAATCACACACAAATTAGTCTCATAATGAGTGTCCAGTGGATTTTCTTTCTTTTATTTACTTTGCTAATATGAATGACCTCACTAGTAAATACCTTTACTCACTCCTGCCACTACTTTAACTGTCAAATGGCATAGGCATAATGTCTCAACTTCAGGAAAAAGCAACAGGAGGAGGACAGTTAGGTCTCTTAAAAGATTTAGCAAAAAAAAATCTTTTTAAGAAAAGGTCTTTTTTAAAAAAGAATCTTTTAAAAGATCTTGGTAAAACCTTTTTTTTATTCAGAAATGGCTACAACTTTAAAAAAGTTTCAAAGATTCAAAGATGCATTTTTACAGAAGGAAAATTTTAAGATGTCTTGTATATCCATCATGTATTTAATTGAGGTATGTCCCAAAGTCTCCGATATTAAAGCAATGAAATAGAGTCAATGACAGAATACTTCCTTAGGTGAGTATTTAAAGATCAGTAGGTCTTATGTCTGGACCTCTTTCTTCTTATAAATGTTCTTATGGAGCTCATTACCAACCTTACTTCAGGCAGTTAAGAAAATGAAGAGTCAGCACTGGCACAGAGAAAGAGCTGTATGTGGTAAAGGACGTCCTGGAGACCCTCCACACTTCTCAATTGTATTTGATTTACAACAGAGATCATCTACTACACACACTTCCTTTAAAGCACACTAAATAATAGCAAATTAAGGTAAAACTAGACATTTACAAAAAGTCTGGCAACTAGTGCCATGACTGCCATATGCTGTTAGCTGCCAGATTTTATGCTTTTTTGCTCACAGGTCCTTTACCACAGAGATCCCTTAGCCCAGCTACAGAATGCACTCAAGGCAATACTGAGCATCTGACGAGCTGTTCTGACAAGAGCCAGCTAAATTTTGAGCAATAAACCACTAATGTCAGAACAGAACTACCAAATCACATTTAAGGCACTCTAAATCATTGTCATAGGGTTCCAGCAGCTTCACTCCTCTGATTCTTCTGAGGCTGTCCTCATTTTAAAACCACCTATTTCCAGGTGTGCCAGGTGAGAATAACAGAGACCTCCTGATTGTGAAAACTGAAACCACAGAGGTTGCAGAATTCTGGAGAACTCTTACCTTTTCAAGGGGAACTCACATTTGATTCTGAGAAAATTATACAAAGTAATTTAGAAACTTCTCAAAAGATTAAAAAAGGAATAGGAAGCATCTTTACTCAAAACACTTGCAGTTAACACAAAATGCAAAGAAAATATCAGGATCCTATGAAATTTAAATAATGTGCTTTCAAGTTTGCCACACAGCTGTAGAGAAAAGTCATAAGCTAGGAAGAGCTGCAACTCCTCTTTTGGCAGTAAGACTAGAGCAGGGAGTCCTCTGTGATGAGCCAGAAGCACTCTGAAGCAGGGAGCTCTGTGGCTGCCTCCACAGCTACTTATATCTGCTTTGCCTTTTGAGCTGCCAGTCACAGGAATGGTTTCTTAAATGGGTGCTCTGGAAACTGGGCTGAGACTGGTAACTCATTTTGCAGACCTCTAGCTAGTTATTCAAATGTTAATGGTCTTCAGCCACTACAGCCAAGACTGAATTTAAACAAATGTCCTAAGAGAGAATAATACCATTTCCTTACTACCTATCTCATCAGCCATCTAATGCTTCCCAAAGTACTAAACATTTTCAAGTGCAAATATTGCTATACCTTTGACTGTTGCTATGCAACACTAGGTCCTATGTTTCCTAGAAAGATGTGAAGGAAATTGGACTCCTGATCCTTAGCTTAACTACTATTACTCACCGCCATATCTGCTATACACAATTTGGATTAATACTCATTGAGGAAACCAGGTTATAGTCTTCAACAATTTACTTTTAGAATCTGGGCTTTGCTCCAGTGTATATCCCCCCCCCCATGTGATATTTAATTCTTTTTTGAACATGACGTGCCCTGCAATTTTAAGAGAAACCATCCAAGTTCTTCATCTAGCTATATTATAGTCATTTTGCTTCAGAATTGCTCCCACAGCAGTATCAGGAATGTCTTAAGGATAATTATGTTTTATGGTTATAAAAGTTAGTATTGCTGGAATGCAGAAGGACTAAAAGTACAGAGCACACACAAGGGTCATAACGCAGCCCATCTCATACCTATAGAAGAAGGCATCCCACCCCATAAATAACCTCCCTCCCCCCAACCCAATTCCTCATCTTCAGGCATTCTGGGACAACAATTCACCATATCAACCAGCATAACTTTCAGAAATAACAGCAGGAAATTGTTTTTATTTTTTTTTTCTTGCTAAGACCAATTATTTGCTCCTCTGTAGACATGCAGACACTTTTAGTAACACTTCTGGATAATCAGCTTTATCAGCCAGATGGTACATTTTTTGGAACAAGAGACATGGGCTGTTTGTTTCACCACAAACTGGGGTAATCCATTTTGACGAGAATTTAATTCACAGTTAATACACATTTTTGGCATCTGGTTTTATATGAATTGATTGCACAGAGAAATCAGGTCAAGATCAGTTCTGAGTAAGAAGACCGATAGATCTAGTAGTGAAGTCCTGTCACTGCATTCCAGTGTGGAATTTGGCTAACCAGAAGTAGTCTCCCCAGCAAGACAAAGCATGTTGTATGTGCCCCCCACCAATGCATTTAAAAAAGGGAGGAACAGGACAACACTGATAAATTCTCTGCCATTTCACTTGGTAAACCCCATTGACAGCAGTCCTTCACACTGTGACATCAGCTATGCTTCCTTTAATACATGGGCTTTGTAGTACCTAAGAAAAGATGAGTAACAAGAATTATAAGACTGAGATAGTTTCACATAAAAGTACATTTTTTTTAATTAAAAGTTTTAGTGTAGTAGCTTCTTTTTAAAAAAAAAAATAATCTGCTGACCAGGATCACTGAAAGTTTCAAGAATTGCACAAATTTTACATTGTATTCACAGTAACTTCAAGAGCAATATTCCGCAAATCACCTTGTTTCCCTCCAAACTCACACTAGGCCTTTCTTTATCATATTAGAATGCTTATAGGTGAAGCATCATATCAGAATACATACTTAGAGTTCAAACTACAGATAGATTTTGAGAACGTGATCAAAACTGTATGATTCTATGATTCTATGACCAGATCTCAAAATATTAACTTTGAGATTTAGCATGTGTAGGGTGCAAGACTGCAAAACTGAGTATGTCACAGAAGATTGTTTTATCTTTTCAATGATAATACACTTGATACATGTTCTACTTTCTATTTACCCTATTTTATAGTACCTGAAATAGGTAATTTAAAAGCAGTTATGAATCTAATACAAAACGGATATTTTCCTGTACATCTCAAC
This sequence comes from Agapornis canus, assembly GCA_036873685.1. NCBI lineage: Eukaryota > Metazoa > Chordata > Aves > Psittaciformes > Psittacidae > Agapornis > Agapornis canus. Next base: position 20,543 of record JBAFWW010058794.1, on the reverse strand, counting down.
TATTTTCTAAGAGAGCTTCTGCTTGAGTCACAACTACAATGAGAAGGAACAAAAATTGTTTCCCATCAAGTGGGAAAAAAACAGTTCCTGTTAATGCAGTTTCATCATACAAAGCTCTTTATTCAGTGAAAATTAGTCAGGTTCCCAAGTTACAAAGTAAGCAGACAAAACAGTATGCTTATGTTGTTTATTGAGTTTGAACAGCACTGAAAAAAATGCATTGGAGAAACAGCATGACCCAAGAAAAAGATGACTCATGGTTATTAGAGAAGGAAATTCAGAAGGGTTTTTATGTGATCATAGAGATTTTACCCTTCACAGTGCATATCCTCATGTTTTTCTGCAATAATAACAACAAAGGCAAAGGATTACTGGCATTTGTAAAACTAAGGCTGCATCTCCCACAGTCTTGAGATTTGGAGATAGGTTTGTAGATAACAACACAAGACAACCAGATAAAATCTCAATAGCTATGAAAAATCAAACAAAACATTTCACAATTAGTGGGAATGGTCCCATACAGCCATTCCCAGCATCCACCTGAAGATGCTACTGCACTCATTTGTGACCACAGAATCCGTTACCAATTCATGTAGTGGTAAGTGGACTTCACCACCACCTCTCCCTCTGTGGGTCCCATGCAACAAGCCAGCTCTCTTTTCAAGTTTACATTCATCAACAGAAAAGCAGGAAGGCACACGTCCCTTCTCTTGCATCTGGGAACAGCAGAGGAGATCGGAAGGAAAAGGAAAAGTAGAAAGGAAAATAAGAACGAAGCCATGAAAACGAGAGGCTTGCAAAATTTGCCGTTGACTTCATTCAAACAATGCAAGATGCAGAACATTAGGAGGTCAAAAAAAAAAAACAAACCACCAAACCCAAAACTTCTGCAGACTGAATCTGAGCCTTCAGTACCACTAAGAATTAGTTTTGCCTGAATCAGCTATTTCAGCAGACTTACATCAGGATAAAAAGAGCCTAGAAAGTTCAGTGCTTCTCTCTAGTGACCTGCACTTACTTACTTACATACTCTTTTTCTTTTCTTTCTTCCTTTTTCCTTCCTTTCCTTCTCTCTCTTTCTCTCTTTCTTTCTAATGCAGAAGTAGGATTTTTTTTATGGTTTAAGATGTAACTTTCATTGCATAGAGGACACCATTCAGATTTAATTTTGTTTTAATGAAGCATGACTACAAACTTCAGAAAGAAAATCAGCAAAAAATGGAAATGGCATTGCAAAACTGTGTTTAGAACATCACTGAGAGAAAAAGTCTCTTAAAGCACCATTAATTACCAAACTTAAGTACTCTATGACAGTAGATGACATAACCTAAACCTGAATTTTTGTACCTGCATTCTAACTGTGCTGGTTTTACATTCCAGTGCTAGTTTTACATGGGAACTATTAGGGCAGGAGTTTGGAGCTCTCACCAGGCACCCAGGGGACAGCACACATCATCACCCACTACATTAGAAGGAGGGCAGAAAGGTTCCTCTTACACACGGTCTCACTTCACACTGCCTTTGCTTTGCTTTGAAGGAAGCTAGTCTGCACTGCACTGAAGGACATTGCAATAAATGTGCAGTTCATTGCTAATGTGAAATTTAGCCAGCTAATGTGAAATTTTAGACATCAAATTTATTACTTCCTGCATTTGTTAGTTTTACAGTAAAGTAGCAGCAACTCATCATTAATAACTCCTGGCATCTGATGAAAGTACAACAGTTTGGAACCCTCCAAAATCTTTTAAAATATATTAATATATTGTAAGAGCAGAAAATAATCTCATAAAAAATGAAAAGCAATGTATAGCTCTGACAACATAAATCTACACATTAAAACTGCAGAAGAGATGGATGGCAGGGTTACGTTTTGTTTCAGGAAGCCTGGCAATCTTTCAAACAGCTACAAAAGAACAAGATCCATTTTATTCCATCTATTTTGGCATTCTCTGAATACCACAGAAAGCCTCTAATAATTTGTGCAACTGGTAATTATTCCATCTTTCTGTTAGCTTGCAAAATGCTTCCAAAGTATGCCATATCCTTCTGTGGGGCTCAGCAGTAATTTAGTCCTCAAAGTCAAGCCCTCAGCAAAACAGCTCTACTGCTTCACAGACATCAAGGCCAGAAGGGACTGTTCAATCACCTAGTCCCTTCACTTGCATTTCACAAACATTATATTTCTCCCTCAATTCCACTTTAAGCCCAGTGACTCTTCAAGATGCTTTAGAAAATGTTTGTCCTACAGGTTAAATGCCTGTATTTCAAAGACAACACTGATGCTGTAATGTGATAGAGGGCTGACAGGCTATGACTAGAGTCCCAACACGCGGCAGAGATACCAGCATACCCAATTTGGAGGATCGAAGCAAATTCCCTATGAAATCCAAATCACATGACAACGTCAGTAAGAAATACCACATCTTCCAAAAAAAGTGCTCCTTGTGCAGCTTTCAAGCTTTGACTGCCCCTCAGAACACCTCCCTTGCTGACAAGGAGAACTTCTGTAGATTCTGAAAAGGACAAAAGAACCCCACAGATAGAAACCCAGCCCAAATATATTTAGCCAATGGCATCTCAGCCTTATTAAATCCCAACTTGGGCAGCTCAATCCACACAGTAAGATTGATTCACAAGGCACAGAGTGCAGAGCCAAGAGGGATATAAGCACATTTGTGGAAACACAAGCAGTTCTGCTCTCTGCATGGCCATCAGAGAACAGGAGGATGCTCAGAGGCTCAAATTGCAGCCCACAGAGCAACTCACTGCTCCTGAAAGGAGAGCCACAGCTACTGAGCTCACAGTGCCGTGCTTAGCAGTGATTGCAAGAAAATAACTAAGTAAGAAAATCAGGGATATCTATGAAAGTACTTTTATGGACTCACCTAAGGATTTATTGTGATTTAAAACAGATAAAATCTAAAAAGTTAAACAACTCTAAAGAGCATGCTTACTCAAGGATTATTATTATTATCATTATTTTCTGGCATTTAATGTACTCCTAAAAAAAAGTCATTAAAAAGAAAAACTACAAAGTAAATAAGTAACGCATGCAGCTCTGCTTCAGAAAGCTGAATGGCAGTCAGTTCACTGATTTTTCTTAATCAGAATAAACATGCTCTTTCCATCAGACCGTTCTCTCTTTTATCCCATGCTTCACACAGTACTACAGTGACTATCACTTCTGCTGGATGAAAAAGCAATCCAGGATATTATCACTGGGAGATGAAAAGATAAAAATTAAAACAAAATAAACCTTCAGTCTCTAAACATCTATGTTTGTTTGCTGCTTTAGGTGCTGTTCAAATGCCCCCAGACATCCTACCCTCTCCATTTGCTTTCCTTCAATTGACAAGGCAATTTAGCCCAATTTGACTAACAGTCTATACAGAATCTGCTTCCACTGTCTATTCACTTTCCTCATTTACTGGGGTTCTTGGACAGAAACCAAACATGCCACATACTGTTTTCTCTTAATACTGTTTCTTCTCTCAGTCTTTGCCAGTTCTCCCAGCATACTGAGCATGTAGTGTTATGGCTACAGAACACTTTATTATTTGCTATATAATAGCAAAAAATAATACCATGAAACATTCTTTCTCACATCCATATTCACAACTCCCATGCCTATGTTCCTCCCTCATTCTTCTTTCCAAATTGCAGCTGGAGGAAGGCAGAAAGGTAACAGCTTTGTATTTCAAAGAGAAATGAGTATACACAGGACACTGCTAGGATCAACATCATAAATTGGTTGGGAAAGGACAGGCAGATGCTAGAACAAACCTGAAATTCTTGTGTGTCCTTAGTTTGGGGTAAACAGAAGCAGCCTGTTTCCTGCCAGCCTGTGCATATGCTGTAACAGTAGCAGCAGCTAAGTCTCCTTTCTCTATTCCTGCCTCTCTGGGCAGTATTAGATGTGCCTTGTAGCTCCTGACCATGAAAAGATATGAGGTTCAGAGGCACCTGCCACGCCTGCCCTGCAGCCTAAGGCTGAGTATGGTCAAAGTCTGATGGGTAACTACTATCACTTCTGGTAGCACCTACTGGGTGGTACCACACCAATGCTACTACCACACATCAGGGACCAACACATAGTAGCAGATGCCACACAGGTAACCTTCATGTCAGGGAAACCCCAGCATCTCCATCCACCACCCAAGGGGGCTCAGCAGTGCCTCAATTCCCCCCTTCTACAGGAGGGCTTCATTGTCCCACATGCCTTCACACACGACGCACACACATTCACTCACTCCCCTCCCCATTTCTGTATATTGATACCTTATACCCCCATCTCGTGGGCTTGAACAGCTCTAACAGTTAAAGAAATATTTTAATGCAGATGGGGTAGGAGAAGGGTAGAAAATTGAAAACAAAACCCAGCACACACTGCCTGTTGAGAAGGAACAGAAGATATCCCAGTTATCTGATGGATGCAAAGGGATGCTCTATTGAGAGCTTTTGGAGGCCAGATGCTTTTTGGACAGAAGGTACTTCTGATTTTGCAAAGTCTGAGAAAGGAAAATTAAATATTTATTATAATGTTTTAAAAAACCTTCAGCAATACAAAAGATTGCCATCCTGTAATCCAGAACTTTTTCCTGCACTTTTCAATTAATTTAAATAAAATTGCTTTGAATTTTATATTGTAGCTAATTGACATTAACAAAAATTCCCTTTTGCTGCCAATGTACAAAAAAAGTCTAAATGCCTGTTCTCACACCAAAAATCATACAAGTATGCAAGAACTAGATTATAAAAAGACCCAACAAAACCCACTATACACAGTCATCCTGTCCCTCTCAACCGAATGTAGCCAATTTGTGGCAATTAGCACATTGTGCATAGCACAATTCATCTGGCTGTTTGTTGGGCTGCCAAAGAAATTCTGGGTGGTGGTTTGCCGTACAGCTTATCAACAGTGCTGACAAGGGATGCTGGTGCATCAGCAAACACCTTCTAAAACATGCAGCAGCTTGGCTGCTGTTTCTACCTGTCAGTCACTTTTCAGCGAGCTGTTATAAGGAGGGAGAACACTTAATCACAGCTCTCCAACAGCTAATATTAAAGGGGAGTGCAGGATGACTTCTGACACATTAAAGTCGGCTGAAGCTATCACCCTTTCCCTCATGGCCACACGGTTCCCAGACCAGCGTGGGATAATTTTAATCCATTGCTGTAAGACAACCACAGTTTTTGTTTCCCCCAATTTCAGTTGCCTTCTGCAGGAAAGGCTGGGGCTTAGCCAAGAATGAGCTTGAAAATTTTGGCTTGCTAATGCAGGATCTGATTCCCCAATCCGTAATTTAACTTACACTGAATACTTACTGCATGGGTATCCTGATAAAACACATTAGAGATGTAAAATTTCTAAGCACCACCATTCTGAAAAATATTCAGGATATTATTGACTTAGTAGCTAAAAGTTGCAGTTGGATACATCAAAGATCCCTTAACACAGAAAGATCTTAAATGTAACGTGTGTTATGGAGATATTAAAATGAAGGATGTGGTCCTTCAGTGGCTGTGGTCCTCGAATGCCTTTTTTCTGAGTTTTAAAAATATTTCAATTTGCTCCTTTTAAAAAAGAAAACACCCACCTCTAAACATGACCTAGAACTCCTTTTCCTTCAAAAACTTCACAGAAATTTATGACAGAAAAAAACGCCTGTGAAATTCTACCCTTTTCCTTCCTTCACAACTTCTATGTCAAGACTAAACCTGATCTTTCCTTCAAACACCATTTTTCCACTAATATGTTCAAGAAATTACTGCCTCAACAGCCTGACAAAGACACCCTTGAGAGGTGTGAATGACTACAGATGGGGAGCTGGGTTCAAACTCTTTGATAAATCTGTCTGAGCAAGAAGACCCGAAGAGATGCACAGAATTGCAAAATTCATTTTCTTCTTGAATCCATTAGCAGATCTGAATAAATGAGTTTTGACAAAACCAGCGCATTTTCTCTGACCACAAAAAAGGAAAAAATAATACAACATCGAAACATGACCTAAAGGCATTCCTGGAGCTGTATGGAAATAAAATAACTTCTTACAGCAGTGTTTACACCAGCATACCGGATTGGCAGAAAACTAGAGGTACATTTTCAAATCACAGCACCCACACTCTCTGAATTCAGTAGCTTCACTACTCAGCATAAACACTGTCAACAGCATGCCAAGGATGTGACTAAAAGATGAGGGTCCATGTCTGGCAAGTGGGGCCGTGCTAGAATTACAGCTCCTGCCTGGGGTTGATCTCTGCATTCTGCAGCAGCATTGTGAGGCTCAGCTGCCTTATACCCTACAGTCCTCCCACAACCAACAGCACTTGGTTTGATTTGTTAGCAATGAAGCCAAAGGAGATGGAGGAAGCTATTCTATCCTGGTGGAAGCCAAGCCTTTCCAATTATTGTGTGCTCAACAAAACCCAACATGCATTTGTTACACAACTGACCATGGATAGCACTACAGCAGTGATGACTAACCTGGACAGCTGTGACTCTTCTGCTTACTATGTAGAACCAAACAATTGTTATGAGAAACACCAGAGCAGCACAACAGCACAGCAGCACAACATGTACAACCACCCCAAAGAGAAGCAAAATTAATTTTAAATAAGACAAAGTATTTAAATAAATGTAATACTGAAATAATGAAACAGATAATAAGCAAAACTGAATATATGCTAACATATACACACATAAACTCATGCCACACTGTGCCTCGACATTGCACCCAGAGCTCTTCAATTTTTATTGATTTTATTTGGTAGCTATGTCACACAGAAAACAACACACACAAACTCAGGAACCCTCCAAGATGGCATTTCATCAAAATAAAAAGAATACATTAAGTTTAACCATAGTTAGGGTGTTCCCTCTGACACAAAACAAGCTATGTTGCCTTGGGACAGACCACAGCAGGCACTGGTACACAACTCAGTTGGAAGATAAAGACATGGAAACTCAAGTCTGTGCATCCAGGTTCTGACACAGAGGAGAGGGAGCAGGTGAGCACCACTCCAGCCAGGGCAGGAGGCTGAGCTCTGGCCCACTGCACATGCCATGCCGTATCACTTGTGTGCAAGCCCATAGCTTACAGGAGCAAGAGGAAAAGGGGGCACTGACTTGTTCTTTTAGCTGTCAAACATAAGAGCTGTGCAGTCTGAATATTCACCTGCACACAATTCCCATCACTGGGGGATCCTGAGCACATAGCACCTGTCCTTGTGGAGTGTGCTATAGGGTACTGAGTGTCCAGGGTACAGACTCCCCTTTCCCCAGGGCACTGCATTAGCACATATGTACCCCACTAGGGCAAGAGATAGGACAGGGGGGCCTCTTGTTGCAGGTAGTGTCCCAGGGATGACAGCCCAGCTCCTGAAACAGAGCAGTTACTGATGCCAAAGGATGCACCATCAAGTAAGATCCTCTAGTAATGACATGCAGTAAAAGGAATTATTTTTAAAGCACATCAATATAATAGCTGTGGAACAGTACCACCAATGCTTCAGAAAAAAAGCCCTCACCAGCATTCACATCTTTTATTCATATATTTTAGTGAGACTAAAAGCCCTTATATTTTAAGATTCACATAAGATATAATGTTGGATATGCATGAGATGAAGACTACAAGGGTTCTTACTGTTCTCAGGTTCCTGGATATAATGAAAAAGATTCACATCTTTTTCTGGTCTAGATTGTTTGACTGAAGAGACAGAAGAGAGAGTTACCAGGGTGGGCAGTTTTAAAGCTGCTTTCTGTGACTACAAAATTACTTTTCTTTTTCCTAATTCATTTTTCCTAATTAATTTCATTTTCCTAATTCATTTTTTTCCTAATTCATTTTGCATCCATGCAGGAGACAGAACAACACTAAAAAAAAGTGCTAACATAATGGTGGTGGTGAAGTAGGATGGCTCACTTAAACCTAACTACATATTCACCAATCAGGAAAAAAATTTTTGTCTTTTCTTATATTTGCATAGCAAGTGCTGCCTCTTTGGGCATAAATCCCATCCCAAGGCACTGCACATAGTATGCCCCTGCTTTCTGCCTCGGATAGCAGTACAAACCAGCACTGCACAGCAGAAAGGAGGCTCCCAACTGCCAGACTCCATGTGATGCTAATAACCTTCCTGTCCTCAAACACCCTCCTACTTTTTGGAACATAAGGAGATAGTAATTGTTTAGTTATCAAAATAGTTCTACAGATTTCTAATCTGCTTTTAAACATGGGATGGACCTAAGACAGGACCTGAAGTACTTAATGATTTTGCAGATATACACTGGGATGTGGCTGAGCTAGACACAGTATTTTTCAGCTGTATTTGAGTTTCTTACTACATACGATTGAAAAAGGTGCTAGCTGTAGATGAAGTAGCTAGAATAAACCCAGAAAGCATTTCTGCTATCTGGAAGAAGGCTCAATGTGATTTTGAGTGAACAAACATTATAAAAATATTTTAAATAGTGTGCTGGGCTACTCAGGTCCAAGCTGCATGCACGAGGTACACACAACCCCTAGGAACTTCAATTATCAGCCATAGATCACTGTACCTGTACCAAGCATGCAAGCACCACCAAGTTTTACTGCAGCTAATTAATTCAACAAAGCTGATTCAATGACTCTGGGATTCTGAGGGAATGAGTCCTGAATAAAGTCAGACAGCTACAGCTTCACCTAGGTAAAACACATAGAAGAGTAATAGGCAGAAACAGGCTTATAGAAAGTTTGGTTGTGGGTTTTTTGCTATCACCTGAAGTACCATTAAATTATGGAGAGCTGGCATCATTTATTAATAGGGTTGTTAATTTAAGAGTCTTGCTAGACTGCATGCATAACAGAAAACACTTGTGCATAAACACAGCACTGTAAATATCCTTTTATTTTGAATGAGGTTCCCTCAATACTAATCCATGATTTGCACTTTAGTATTTAATCCTTTCTATGCAGAAGCCCTTGTTGCTAACACAAGCTGCACCTAAGATGCTCATAAAATACCTATTAGGAGATGACACCTTGCAGAAAAAGCACCTAAAAGCCTTGCTTCAGAAATGATACTAATATCTTGTGAGTCTGCAGATAGTATTTAAGCTATTGATTTTGACCTCTGATGATCGCTATTGTGCGCAATAGCATTAGCAGACGTACTCACGCTAGAGCCCTTCACCAAGACGAATAGTTCTCAGTGCAGTGTTTCCCCTGTTCTCACAGCACACATTTCTCACCCTGTCTGCCAGAATCCAGATTTGTTTTAGTTACAAGACCATCTGCTTTTTGAAAGACTTTTGTTTTTTTGATGACAGATGGATGAGGTTCAAATTCTTGTTGTAACCAGCAATGAATTTTTACAATTCATTGTCTATACTGCTTACTGTCTTGCTTTAATTACTTGAAAGAAAGAAGTCTCATGGGGGACAGTTTTCCAAATGCATAAAATTTTTAAACCAAAATAAGCTATAAAATACGCTTCTGATGCTTTAACTACAAGTAGTCTAGCTCCAGGTTTGTAACCTACTTCTGTAATCCTGTATTGGCTCAGGTTTCTCTTTCATGTCCCAGAATAAAGGGATGTGGAAGCAGAGGGAGTACTTTAATAGACTATCTACAGAGTTATAAGCATCATATTTTTTCCCCCCAGAATCTCACAATATCATCTGGCTCAGAAGAGTCTTAGTTCTGTAAGACTGGTGTTTGCAGAAGAGCTCAATTTTAGAAAGCTCACAAAAAAAAACCTCTCAAGACTTCCAGACCTTAATATTTAAGGAAAAAAAACTTTAAAGGTTGGTAGACAGATTTATGGGTTTTGCTTAAATTATTTCATATTTTAAAAACCTCTCCATTTTTATTTCATATTTAATACCCTTTTAATACCCTTTTTGAAGTGAAAAGCTTGGAATAGCAAACAAACTTCCATGATACCACTAAAACATAGTAAAGGGGTCCTCACTAATACCATGCTTCCAAGTTGGCAAGCATTGATCAGCAAGCCATAAATTATACATCCACTGGCCATGAGTACTCTGCTACATACTTCCAGAGGAGGGAGACGCTGGGAAGTGTGTCACTGAGAACTGGGATTTGGAAGACCCATTCCTGACCATGGGTGTATCAGCTTTGCAGCCTGGCTCCAAACCAACATCATTACATTGCTCTCAGCCTCAGCCCATTACTTACTCACCAGGGGCTGTGATTAACCACCACTGCTCCCCTGCCAGGCATATACAGAGCCCCAGAATGGGATACACATGTGGGTTAGGGAAAGCTTCAGGCATTTGAAGAGCCCCATGTAGCCCAATCGACTATAACAGGAGACCTAAGCTGTGTGTGAACGGAGGATGAAAGGGAGAAGAGCTAAAGAACAAATAATTGAGCAAAATGCTAAACAATCCTCTAGTTTACATCCCTAGGTTATGCCGCAGACTCATTCCATCTGTGCACATATTTCACAGTGAACTACATGTCATGTTTATATAAATTTCTTAACAGCAAATAAGTGCTGCCTGTACAGCTGCAGGCACCAGCCTCACCATGCATGTCCCATGCCCCGCGGCCGGCGTGCCAGCCTCACAAACATGCACTGCCAAGCAGGGTCATGTTCATATCTCAAACCAGGCACAGACGCTACAGAAAAATCAAGACCAGATTAACAACATTTGGAATCTCTGTCCTTTATTGTTCGTTCACTATGGAGCCTTTGTAGGCTTCAGTCTTGGTTTCAATGAAGCGACTGTTTCAAGAAAAGGAGAAAAAAAAGACAGAGGAAAGGAAAAACTCCATGGAGTAAGGGGAAGCCTGACAGCAGATACAGAAGTTTAATCCAAGAAAAAACCAAAACCTAACAGGTTTTTTTGTTCCAGTTGCTTCTTGATTTCCTAGAAAAACCAAAAGCACATGCTTGAGTTTACTGTTCCCATAGCACACTTTAGTGTGCCTTCATCTGCTTCCTGGTGTTATTCCCATTTTCCCTTCTCATTTACTAATAAAAGGAATGATGTATCACGGATAATACAGGCAGGGAACAGCAGCAGAAGCCAAGGCATTTTTCATCATGTTAAAAATAACTTTCAAGACAAAGTCCCTACTAACCATGATCTCCTCTGAGAGTAAATATAAGAATCTACTCCTCAAAATCAATACAATCTAGATGCTGCCTGTTTAGGGTTGGGGTTTTGGTTGTTTTTCCAATAAGACCAAAAAAACCCAAACCCAAACCCCATAACATCCTAAACACAAGAAAATACATTTTATTTACACAAGTATTACCTATCACAGCCACGCTGGTTGTTCCACATTCACATGAACTTTATCGTACTCTGGAGCTATGACCATATTTCACACATTCTTTTTAAACCTTGATTAATTTAACAGAAAAAGAGTAGGTCAGAAGGAAGCTCTCTATTGAAGACATTTCTCATAAAGTCACATCCAAAGTAGCCATGATTCTATATCACAGGAGCAATTTATTTAAAATCAAGACACCAATAAAAGTTGTATAGGGAAAAGTATTTGAACAGCACTGACAAACTTCACTGCTGTAACACTTTCCCCATGTTATAAGGCTCGTATCCAAAATTCCAACACTGAAGCTTTTTCCTCTTTTGAACACTGGGATATTCCAAATGTTAATTTGAAAAGAAATCAGTCAGTAACTTCTGTGGGTGTTAACTTGGTGAATTTTACAACACAGTGTCTGCCCATACATCACTTTCCTCTGCCACATGCTTTCCTGCACCTAATTGGCATTGATAGGCCTGCATTCCAATCCCTGCACCCCACCAGCCATTATAAAGAAAAAAGTTAATAATATCTCCCCCTGCAACATTAAAAGGCCAAATAGATGCTTCAGCAGATGCCTCAGCAATGGCCCAGTTCATGGCAAAAACTGAAAGACCCCCAACCGCCAGCAGAGGTTAAGTGATGCTACTGACCATTACCAACCTGTGGCCAGCAAAGAGGAACCCATCAGCAGCTTCATGGCAGGTCCCCAGGCCCTCCTGAAAACTAGAAAGCTGGAGGAGTAATTCAGGTCCAGAGGTGGATGAAAAGCTTAGGAGTAGAAAAAACAACCAAATAAAACCCAGAGATAAGCTGGTGTGCTTAAAAACTGTGAGGGAGTTTTGAGGGAGAATGAAAAGACTCATTTATTGTGTTAATGTTGCCCAAGTCATGCTCACAGCAAGTGCTGAGCCCAACCTCTCAGGACAACATGATGGTAGATGGTCTCCTCTTGGGATTTCATAGGAAGACAAAGTACTTCCACTGCCTTGGGAGGAGTGGGTGGATCTATTGTCTCAGAGAGCTGATAAATTTAAGTCCCCAGTTAAAATAAATATCTTTATGTTCTTATCAAAAAGGTACTAGAGCAGTGCTGAAGGCTACAGAACCAAGTCCACAGTGCTACATGAATCTGCTCCAGCATGGAAAAGATAAGGAGGAACATTGGGCCTTTTTATCACGGCTATGTCCAACATGTCAGGATCCAGGAGATCTTTACAGCTACATCTTGGAGCACAAAACAAAATAAAAAGGATCTTAAAGTACTTATTTTTCAGAGGCCATCTGTTTCTTTTAAGACTTTGCAGTCTTCAGAAGAATCATTTTGCAGATTTATTAAAACATACATACAAAAATAAAAATGGCTGCAGAGATAGGGAAATGCTCTCAATGCCAAGTCTCTTGACTTCCCAGGTCTGAGAAGGAATCCAGACAGACTGACTAAGTAAATATGCTAGCACATATATACACTTTCATTTTTTTTTCCCCCAGTAGGGTAGAGCTTAAAAGATTTACAAATTGAGCACTTGCTGCGGATTAATTTCCTTCTATACAATGCAATCACTTCATGAGAATATGTGCAATACAAGTATCCCATCTCAGGATGGGCAAAATTTACAGTCACCCCAAAAAAGGAAGGAAGGAAATTAATTAAAGGGGGAACAGGCTGATAGAGAAATGCCATATGACTAGGATATTGCCCCTTGAATGTTAATCAAAGAAAGGTGAAAGCAGAGAAGAAATGTAGAAACCACCACCCTCCCCCAAACACACACAAAAGATCAAGGAGATAAAACAGTCCTGAGAGCAATACACTGGCAAAGGCAAAATCTGTAATGTAAAAGAATTCTGACTCAATTCAAATAACTGAAAGTGAAAATCCTATATCAGGTACAACTGTTTTGCTTATGCACACAGGCACAGGAAAGGCAGGGTACAGGTGCATTATGCCTAATGTCAATGAAAGCTCATTTCCAAGTTGGGCACTTGCAATACAAACACCCAATATGAATACATATACAGAGATAAGGATGCAAAGAAAACCTGAAATAAAAATACCTCATAACCCAGGAATACGTGCACACACAGCTCCTCACTGCCCCCAGGAAAAACAGCAGTGAAAACAAAAGTGCCTTCTGAATGTGCAAATTCAGTAAGTGATGAGCATTTAATGCAACTAGCCAAATACATGTAGTGAATATTAATAGAACCATAGAATGGTTTGGGTTGGAAAGGACCCTAAGCATCATCTAGTTCCAACCCTCCTGCCATGGGCAGGGATGCCTCACACTACACCATGTTGCCCAAGACTCAGGTAAGAGCAACAAATGACAATAAATAATCACAAGATTCTCTTTAACATCCTCTTTTTTAGACGATTCTCCAAGTATAACTCTGGGAGCAATGGAGTGTACCATAGTGACAGGCTGATAAAGGTTGAGCTGCTCAACAGCCTTCATCCCAATACCCAGCTACTGCAGTGGTTTTTTTTTCAGCTCCTAAAAATCACTGTACTGGGTTGGAGCAAAACTCCAGCTCAGCACTGGGAATCCACACAGGTTTGGTCAAGGTTCTACAACAGCCCTGTGCTACAGCACAATCCCACCACATAACTTCTTCCATTTTGAGATAGGTTGCCTAAAATAGGCCTATTTCATTTATTATAACCAAACAGTTTAAAAGAGTTATTTGTATAACAAGAATCAAGCTGCAGTGAATGCCAGTTACTATATGCAAATCAATCAACCCCCCAAAAAAATCCATTGTTGGAAAGTATTCATACATAAAAGCACCATTAAAAACAACTATAAAGTATATTTCTAACCTATATTTCTAACCCAACCTATTCCAAATTAAACAAATGAAATTAATTACCAACTGTGGAAAGAGTTAAAAAAAAAATCTGAAAAATATGTGCTTAAAGCAGATACTAAAGGTTGGAGTGGCACTAAGCAGATTTACAGAGGAAGATTGAGACACCACTTTCCCAACCCCACTTCAAAGATTTCCTGTCTCCAAGCTTGAGTTAATGTCAAGATCCCAAAGGGGAGGTCACTTGCAAGTACTAAACCTACTTAAAAAAAGTAGTACTTCAGATTCATAGAGGGTGCCAAGGTGCCTTGCAGAGGCTCAGAGCCTAGCCCTCAGAATTTAAACTCGGTCTATCTGAAAGCAGCCAATAATGAATGCAAAGCATGAACAGAAACAACTTCAAACATTTGAGCTAACAGTGGTGGTTCAGTCTCATGAAACCTGGTGACAAGTTAACTCCGTTAATCAGATCTTGAGAAGAGCAGGGGTTGCTGCCATCACCTACCCAAGAGACAAGTTAGAGCTTGATCCTTCCAAGGGCAGAGAGCAACTATGGTCCTCACGTTTCTTGCCTGAACAGGACACGATCAGAAGTTAAAGTGACTGTTATAAGTATGTTGGTGGTGCTCTGCTGACAATGATTTCACAAGCAGCTTCACATCAAAATGGGTGACAACAATTCACATTGCTTCACAGCAACAGCTATCACCCATCACTGCTGCAAGTCTTCCCAAAGCAACTGCCCCAGCGCACCACCCCTCAGGCAGCAGAACAACAGGCCATGGTTGGTGCTATCAATATTTACCAAAGTGATCCATATTAGCTCTGGTCATGCACACAGACTTGTCACCTATGAAGTCTCCATTCCAGGGGAAGGCAGGACAGCAGACTCAACAGACTGCCCTCCAAATTAATGGGTCTCTAGACAGAAAAGCCTCTCCCTCTCAATCATCTTCCGAACACAATGATGGGACAAGCTGAGACATAATTGATTAACAGCATGACTTTGAAAGATGATTTCCTGAGGTTCTGACCGATTTTCAAAATCAGCAGCATCTTCCCCCAGTAATTCAGACACTGACAATGAATGTCAGTCACTGCATAAATGAGCTGGCACTTGCTGAAACAACTACAGTAGTAGACTAAAAATGTAGTATTTGGCCTTAGGGAATTCAGAGAATCAAAATGCATTCTTGTCAGAGTCAAAATTAAATTCAAAGGGCATCAATCCACCACTAATATACAAGTTTCTTAAATCAAAGGTCTGAGGAACTGCCCCAGCATCAGTCTGCATTACCTACATAAAACAGGATTATTTCTTCTCAGCTCTGCCTGGTGCATTCAGCCCCTAAACTGTTCAAGAGGATTCAGCTAAACTGTTCTTCATTGTACCAATTGTACCATTGTACCAAGAGGGAGTATTACTTTATTTCAGATACATCTCTCCTTTCTGCCTGCACATACAGTTAAAGCAAATTGTCAGATGCCAACCAGTACTTCAACTGTCCTCTCTCTTGGACATCCAGCCCATTTGGATTAATTCCTAGAGATTCCCCTTAGACTCACAGACCTTCTTGCCAGGGCCATTATGATAAGGATCCAAGCCCAGAAGTCCACAATCCTGTCTACACAGCTGATAACCCTGAACCATAAGCCCATAATCACTGACACACAAATATCTAGATTTATTCCCGAAGATGGTCACAAGTGGTGATTGCTCAACAAGACTCCCTAGCAGACATACTGATCTATACACTGATAAAATCAAAGAATGGCTCAATTCCAATATAGGCACTGAAAACAGCCAAATGCCTTTCCTAGAGGATCATACAGGGAGTCCCAGCTATCCACCACACCTCAGCTTTGCAAGAGGGAAATTATTCAGATGGTGTGCCACATAGGTAGTAATTATTCCATAACAAGTAACATCACCTAAAAATTTTAGCAACATACAGAAGATGTTATGGAGCTTATAGTGTGTGAAGGGAATCAATACTGTTCATGGCAGAAAAAAAATCCAGTATCTTCCCAGAAATTTGTTCTTTTTAAAAGATGGGAGCAAGAAGATGTTTCAGATGCACCTTCTGTAACTTATCTTACCCACACCAATGCTTACCTTCCGTATAAAAAAGGGAGAATGAAGAGACAACTCATATCTTAGTGAGCATCTCTAAGAACTACTAACTCTGCCTTTCTATCCTCCCCATCCATCCAACACATAACCATCTCTCCTGAGGAAACTGTCTTCCAAGCACATCAAAAAAGAAAATACCCATGCATCCATCACCACCCAGCAGACCTTCTTCCAACATACACAAAGCCAAGAGAGCATGATAAGGCATGCAAGAAGGGGCTGATGGCAGCATCCCCTGTCACTGGGTTTTTCACAGCTACCGCTGTGTCTGAACACGGGGGCAATGTGGGCAGGCAGTGTTTTACACACTGGGGACAAGTTTTCACTTACCCAGCTCCCTACAGGGGAGCGCCACGCTCCAGCGGGTCGGCCGGGTACCTCTGCCATGGGGCATGCCGGGGCATCACAGCACGGCGGCTGCCGGCAAGCTGTGGCTTCAGGAAACCTAAAACAGGAGAGATGCGAGTCAAGAGCGAACGTACCAAAGCCCCTGTCAAAAGCGGCACTGACAGCCTCCCACAGACATCTGCGGCATTGCCACAGCTGAAAACCCTGCAAGCAACACATCATCAAGGTTGACTAACCAAAACATTGTTAGAAACGCAGTTAAAAGTGGAATTATGAGCAATTTAACAGCTATACACACCATAAAATATTGCAATGATCTCAAACCCAAACATTTTTAGCCCAGTAGTGATGCCCTGCAGCAGCCATTAGCAACCTGATGATCTGGCTTTTAAATATCAGCTGCCCTTCAGTGTTTCATCACATGGCAGAATTGCCATATCCTTGAAAAAAATGTGAGCTCCCAGCATTTGGAATGCTTTCAGCTTTATTTCACCAATACCTATTTGCAAGCTTCATCCATTTGTAAGTTACTTTTAGATATTACAAATAAAACATTATCTCTAGAAGCAAGAAAGCTAAAAAGGAACAATAACATTCTTTCCAGTTATTCAAGAATAACAGTGTGCATTTGAAGATTAACTACACTATTAATGGGATGAGGGTTCAAGGTCATTGAAATAATGAGCATTATCAAAATTACACAAAACAATCTGTAAATCTACTGGAAGGCTGAGATATAATTAAGCAATTTGCCCTTTAACTTGCATCTGACAGTAGTTTAAGTGACATTTCCCAAACCTAAGGCCAACAGTCCATATTCACAAAGTCTTGCAGTTGATAATCACAGCCTATGCTCTCTCAAAACTCCAAAATAAAAAGTAGCATTAAGAACACTCCTGAACAGCAAGGAATCACTGGTCACAACTGAAAACTTTGGCTGCATCAGTGAGTCTCAAACTACCTAGAAAGCAAATGGCAGAATCCAAGTGCCACTGCCTCTCCTTGCTTCAGTCTCCCAGCAAAAGAGCATGGCACTGGAAAGATGCTTTGATATTGCCTCCAACATCCACATGCAGATGCACAAGAGGCATTTTTCAGAATAAATCCACAGAATCCATTAATAAGAACAACAGATTCACATTTAGGATCAAAAGGGTTGATGTACTTGAACACATACAGGTACGTGAGCCAGGAGAAGGAAGAGGAGCCAGAGAGGTTTGCTAGATTTATGTTTTCTGAATTGAGAATGGCAACACCACCTATTTAAATCTGACTGCAGTCTACACAACCACAATTGGCATAATCAAAATCCTTTGTATAGGATATACTTGATTAAATCAGCTTAATTTTCATCATAAATTTGGAAAATAATTACTGGTTAAAAAACAAACAAACAAACACACACAACAAAAAAATCATGCAAAATATCTTTTATCCAAACATTGCTGTACTTTCAGGAGAACACAGTTCATTCTTCATACAAAACCAGAAGTGGCTAAATTGTTTGAACACAAAAGATAACTCAAATTCAACTACAAAGTTGTGCCCAGCAACTCTGTAATAATTGTATATAGAACACAAACATGCTTTGTTGAGAACGCATAATATCTAATCAGCTATAATTGTAAATTTTATTTTTCATTTGTAAATTACCAAGGGAGATAACTAGAGAACAGGGGATGTAAAATAATATTCTAGCTGGGGATATTTTGTTAACACATAAGCCTCAACCCACCCCCTCCCTAATGCCTGCAAGGCTCTTTTGCTTCTGAACTTATTTTAATTGTTAGCTTCTCTTTGAAGGTATTTCAACTATAACACAAGCAATGCTCTAATGAATTCTCAGCCCTGTGATATTTTTCCCGAACAGTTCTTTTATATAAAAACTTGGATGCTGAGATGCAGTTTCCCATGATTGTGCATCTCTGTTTCTGAGGACAGTCAATATTCTCATCAAGTGAGAGGTTTCAGAGCTCCTGAACTTAAAAACGAATGAAAAAAAAAATTAAATAAAAAAAATACACCTATGGGTTTGTTGTTTTCTCACATGAACCTCTTTTTTGGCACTTAACTCGTTGCTCCCTTCTCCCCCTGCCTACTTACTGACCAGTCCTGCTAAGCTGTGCAGCTCCACCAGCAAGTACAGCTCCCTGGAGCCAGGGGAGGATGCTTGCAAGGTCCAGCCAGTAGCACAGCACAGCCTGCACCACAACAATGCACTTCACACCTCTTCCTTAGAAAGTGCACCCTTTGGGCAAGCAGATTTGGTAGTTTGCATCTTTTCCATACTTGCCTCTGCCAACACTTACTTTGCAGATGTATAAGCAGCTACTGCCATCCTGAACTCCCAAAACACCACCAAGAGCTGCACTAAAGACACAACACACTGAGTACCTCAGCAGAAAGCAGATGACAGTTGCCTCATGCTTAGAGCATCCAGACACCACAGCTCCTTCTGCTTAAGGGACACTTCTGACATTGTCCCAGGTCATGCCTTCCCTATGACAGCATCTGACTACATTTTGCCACCAATTACAGTCCCACTGTGACAAGAACCCTTCCAGAAGGGCACAGACAGTGGGCAGTACAACTTAGGCCTTTGTCTCTTACCCCAGCAATGACAGGAAGACCTTTCAATGAAGGAAAACTACTGTCAGCTACATCTGTAAGCTGAACTATCCAAAACTAAATATAATTTAAAAGGGGAATAATATAAAAAGAACCACCAAAGGATTCCAGCCTGCCTTATGAACAGATACATTTTTTTAAATAAGCTTAAATGTGCTTCCTCAAAGCCAGCAGTCAATGGAACCAATATTCTACTTGTACCAGCCCTGCTGCAAAAGCCACACCAAGCTCACTGCAAATGCAAAGACAAACAAAAAGCCAGAAATTCCCTGCATTCTGCAGCACTCTGACAAATAATATATAGATGGGTGGAAGAATTCAGCCATAATTACCAACCTTGTTGACCCAGGCAGTCATCTTGTGTTTTTTAAAATAAAAAAGCAAGCATTTCCAGGTTATAAAAAAAGTAGTAACAAAAGGTCATTCCTCTGAAAACAGCAGCTGACAACTTCATACAATAAATAATACTGTTTTATAGTAACAAGTACAACATCCACAAAATGGTAAACTTAACATATTAACGCTGACAGAAATTATCTCTGTTCTCTATTAATTTGCATTCTTTACAGATGGTTATTCATGAAAATCAAGCATGACGCTGAAAGGTTATCTATGGCCATATTAGCAAACATCTGCTTGCAATTCTGATTTCATGTTTGCATGCTATTCTTGGAAAAGCAACCATATTTGAGAAGTACCAGATGTGACCAAGTGTTCTTAATCGTAAAATATTCTTTTTAGCAAGATAAAAGTTCAGTGAAAAAGCCAGGCCAGGAAAGAAATCACATTCACTCAACACAGCAACTGCCTTATGCCACTGCTGCTGAATACTCCAAGGGAAAAGTGCTTCTGAAGAGGAAAAATCGTGTTTTATTTTGTGTGCCACTACATATAATTACTCTTCATTTTTAAATATGAAACATTCAAAGGAATAAACATAAACTCAGTTTCAACTTTAAAGAAGAGAAGTTATGAATTACAGGAACCAAACCACCTATTTACTCTTTGACAGGGGAACTGACAGAGTACCTTTCAACCTCCAGTGGCAGGAGCTCAAGCAGCCTCCCACAAACTGACTTGAGGGATCTTGACTTGCTCTCCAAATGACCTCACCAAGATCTCTCACTGAAGGAAGACACAGTTAACTGTGGGCTGGGAAGGTGTTGCAGACAGCAGGCCTATCAAGCCATACAAGGGAATTATTAAATGACCAAGGAGGGAAGGGTTAGACCATCTTAAGAACCTGAATGCGCATGAGTCCATGGGACCTGATGAAATCCATTCGCAGGTCCTGAAGGAGCTGGCAAATGAAGTTGCTAAGCCACTGTCCATCATATTTGAGA
>JBAFWW010058789.1:35358-59413 GCA_036873685.1 Agapornis canus | reverse complement strand
TGGAACTAGATGATCTCAAGGTCCTTTCCAACCCTAACTATTCTATGATTCTATGGCAAAGTTAAGGATTGTGCTCCTACATCTGAGAGATTTTATCAAGGCTTTCCAGGTCAGCCAAATTTAGGACTTGGACACAATGGCTTATAACCTATTGCAACTCATCAGTTAAGTCATATCTTTCAGGTAGTGGCAGTTAATATGAATGGAATTAATCTAAATTTTGCCCCTTGGGCATTATCCCTAAAGACTTCAGTGAGAACTTGACAGACCCATTAGTTAACAGTGCATTCATGGTTCTTAATATCATTTTGGTTTATTAATTAATGAGCCATGTAAATCATGTTCAACATAGTAATGAGGTAGCCTCAAACCAAATCAGAATGGGGGTCAGGGAAGGAAGGTGAATAAGCTCCAGGGTTTTGTAGCCTTTGACTGTACATGCCTTCTCTTCTCCTTTGACTAGTTCATACAGCCACCACAGACAGGGCTGACTCTGCCAGCATGGAAATAGCATGAATCTCTCATCACCTCAGAGAACAGAGAAGAATGACCCCTGGAAAAACCTGCAGGAGTAGTTTTATCAGAAACCAGCTTTTTCATCTTTCCAGATAATAAAGGATTTGTTGTGTGTATGACCACTTGGGCTTGGAAGGGATCCAATGAGAAGAAAGCTTTCTCTTTGTGCTATTTACTCAGCCTAGGGTGGACAACCTAAAAAAACCCATGGAGTTGGACACACTGTGCTCTTTTGTCATTAAAAAAAAAAAGCAAGGCACATCCATCTACAAGGAAATAACATCCTCATGTGCTGCAGAGGACTTGAGGCTAGCAGATCTGCCAGGGCATGCCACTAGTGAGCAACAGGTTCCTGCCCCCAAGCTAAAAGACAGAAACTAAAAACTGAAATGATAGAAAAAAGATTTAAGAAGTATAGATTGTGAATTATCAGACAAATTACAAGAAAGGCTGCTAGGGTTATCACAAATACAGCAGAAGAAGCCATGCAGAGCTCTAGAGTGGTGACCTGGCAAATGGGAACTCAGAGAAGGGTCTGTCATCCATCCCACTGCCATAGAATGGGGAGCACAAGCGAAAGGCAACACTACTGCAAGGGAAGCTGCCAGCTCCCAAACAGTTTACTCCCTAAGAGACAGCCTGCACCCTGGCACTTTACACTGCTGAATTTCTCCTGGTGAGAGCACACTGTGAATCCAAAAAAGGGGGCAATACAGGAGTATGCAAAGTGGAGGCACCTCTACCAGTCCAGGCAGAGGTAAGCCATAGTGGATAGAAGCAGGCGTGCAGGCTGTTGTTGTATCAGTATTTGTTTTCCCTGAATGCATCATCTAACAAATATTTTCTGGAACTCTGGCTGTTACTGAGCTCTGTCTGGACACTTTCAGAGCACACAAGTGCAGATACTGAGTGTGACTCATGGCTGCCAACATGATCCCCACCCAGGGAACGAGGCCTTTAGCAGCCTGATCTAGATGAGCTTTAAGGTTTCTTCCAACCCAAACCATTCTATGATTTATGATCACATCGCTGCATCCCATGTGAGCAATATCAGCAACAAGACCACAAACCCCAGCAAGCTCAGGGCACACCTCAGTGAGCAGAGGTGATTGAATAACTGGACTGGTAGCAAAGCCGCTGACTTCTAGTACTGCCTTTGCCAACTTGTGTGACTGACAGCATGTAATTTCACTTTTTTGTCTCAGTTTTCTACTAGTATATGAGAATAAAAGAAGTCCAAGTGGTTTTGAGAGACCAAATTCACTAATATCCTAACCCAAAGCTCATTTAAGTCAATGGAAAAGCTCTCAGTTACATTGAAGGGCTTCAGGCAAGACCTTGCTTATTCAGCACTATAATAAGCATTTGAAAAGCCTTTAAACAGTGCCATATGTGTACAAAGGTGTTGGCTATTACAGGACTGAGGAACAAACTTTTCCACTGATGTAGGTACACAGGCATAATACTTTTTCACAGTCTTATTTTTAGCAACCTTTGTTCCTTCTGAAAAAGAAACCCCACCATATAACACAAATTATGTCAATGATCACAACTGTCTTCAATACTCTATCAGACAAAGCATTTATTCTTAACACATTCTTAACCATAGACTCCTTCTAATTTGCAAAAATTATAGATTTAGACAGATCTGGAGGCAACACAGTCATATAGAATAGCTGTCATTCTTTAGCAATTTATGATCAGTCTTTGTAAACCCTCGTGACAGGTTTCAGTTGATTGACAGCTTGTGGGCCAGAGCCCTGCAAACAGGTTTTAAAGCTCCAAGACAGACCTAATTTTCTCTAATAAGATTATATTGCAGTTCAAGACTGCCCCATGAATAAAAAGCCATCATTTATAATGTTCTATCTACCATTGTGCTCTACAGGGACTGACAAACTTTACTGATGCTCTGGTCTGAGGTCAGTAATCTCTTAGATCTGTTGTGAGCCTTTATGGTCATGGTGATCTATCCAACGTCAAGGTCAAGGTCTTTACTGTATCTGGGTAATTTGGTAAGAAGTTCAGCAACACAGTGATGTGCAACAGACGGAATGCAGTTTACTCTTATTCTGTTCAGGCAAGAGCACAAAAGCCTCACAGATTAGGCAGTTCACTTTAAATAGGACAAAGAAGAAAAGGAGGAAAGTACCATTTTGAAAGCAGTTGGAAATCACTAGTGTTAAAAACTTGGGCTATGTGATATTTCTTGAATAAAATAATTTCTTGAGAAAAAAACAGAACACTCAGTGACACTAAGCTCATTGAGATATAATCAAATTATTCACTTAGTTTACAGACCACAATGAAAAAATTATGCCAAATGTTTACATGCTTTCTACAAAAAGGTGTTCTGTTTCTTCAGTATGTAAAACCTCTGAGGAAAACTTTACCTCATAGTTATTAGAAACCTTTAAACTCCGCTTGGAAACATTTTAAAACATCAAAGAACCTTCTGTTGAAATTAAATGTATTATTCAAAACAGCTTGCTTGTCACTCTGCATTTTCAAAAAGACCAACAAATTAGGAAACAAAAACCATCATTCATCCAGTCCTAATAAAATAACTGTTTAAAAACGTTGTGCTTGAGGGTTTGGAGTCCCCAGCAGCTGGAGTATAAAACAAGAGAAAGTGGGAAAGATAAGGTTGCAGGGGAACTCTAACCCAATAACCCAGACATTCTGTAGGCAGCAAATGCTGAAGTATTATCATAGTAATTGACATCACAAATGCTCCAAGCTAAATATATTGATTGCCAAGGTCAGCATTTTAGTCAGCAACAGCAGGCATCCTCATCCATTAGCCCTGAAATATTGATTTCAGTCAAGAAAATAGAAACCAGAAAAGGAAAATACTTGAGCAATAAAATGATATTTCCTTATCTTGTCTTCCAGACATGGGAACAGACATGCTGTTCAGAGTATGTCAGCACTTACTGGATTGCTAAAGACTCACATGGATTTCCCATTCCTCAGGCTATTCATCATGCATTTGTATTCAAAATGGCTATAAAAAAAAGACCACTTCAAATGTAGAAACCAGGAAACAGGCAAAAACATAGCTATACAGCAAGCAGCACACAGCTGAGCAGTGATGGCTACACCCCAGGGAACATGAAACACATAACGAAATACTACGCGGCTAGAAGTGAAATTGCTGCCTTTCAATTTGAAGGTCTGGTAGGAAAAGGTAGCACATTAAGTGGCTTATACAAAGTAACACCAAACTTGACTATTTTTGATCCCAGCACTCTCTAGGACAGGCTTTTCCATAGAAAAGATGCTTATCTCTGGTCCTTAGTGTTGACAGTCTATCCACTGGATCACAGAAGTGAGAAAACTACCAACTGCTCTGGCTAAAAACCTGCTTCACCCATGGAATATTGGCAACTTTTCAATACTGACTTTTGAGAAGGAATTTGAAAATAGTGACAAATCAGTAATTAAAGCAGGACAGAAACCTTACAACATTCATCCCTAACATAAGCAAACAAAAAGGAGTAAAGGAAAACTGGCCAACTGCTATATCTGGCCTATATGTGAAATCCAAAAGTGAAGCCCTCAATACATAATGCTATAGTGATTTGTATTATTCTGTAATCTCTATTAGGTATTGATTTCCTACACAACTGCCAGGACTATGCGCAAAGGATTCAGGGCTGCTGCTTGTGCATGGGGTCAGCAGTTCCTGTTTTCCCTTCTTTACAATGCTCTTAGCTGAGATAAAGCTATTCAAAGTCATTGTAATTTCCACTTATATACTGTCTGCCATGGGCCAAATAATCCTGTGAAAATCATCCAATCTGCTCTCACACCAGTTTTACAGCGGGCAATCAGATGACTTTATATTTTCCAAATGTATGTCTTCATAAAGGAGAGCAAAATTTCATCCTCTGTACAGAAATCCAAATACCAACAGACAGGAACCAGCTGTCTTTTTACAGGCTTAACAGCCTGTTTTCAGTTCAGGTGGAAAAAAAAAAATCTTACAATACAATTAATGAGTTCTTCTTTGTCTTCAGAAGAACTTTAAGAGAATTTTTAGCTACTTCCCATTTCTCAGAGAGTCAGCCTAAACAAACAACATAACCATCAGCAGTATTTGCAAGTGAGACAAGTAGTAAATGGTTAAACATTTAATGCCCTTAAATTGGAGCAAGTTTGTTCAAGAGAAGAGAGCATTCAATTCCCTGAAGCAATTGGCTTAAACAGAAAGCTCAACTTTATCAATATTATAAATTTTTCTACTTCTAACTGACTGCAAGGTAACTAGAATTAGCAGAGCCCATAGCCTGATTCCATTAGGTGCATATCAGACTTTTCAAGGACAGAAATATAAAAATGGATTAATTTTGTGTAAATCACAGCAGACTGAAAAATCCCAGAAATCTCATCTCTTCTGTCTACCAGAGTCCTGGCTAACTGAAGTCTCACTGAGGCTTACAGGTGTTTTGTCCTCTTACTCGCACATTGTGCTCTAAACCAAACGTTATTAAACGATGTAAAGCTCTTTCATACATAATAGGAAAAAAATTACTTGAAGTGGATTATGAAAAATATTGTAATTGAATGAAATTAAAATCTAACACTCAGCCTATGTAGCTGCAGGTTGGTCTGTTCCTGGGATTGACCGGGAAGAACAAACATCCTTTGACACTCCTATGGAGATTCAAAGATTTCTCAGGAATACACAAGTACTGAAGGAAGAAGCTATGCAGAAAATACTCCTAGTAACCACCAATATTAGAGATATAAATAGAAGAACAAACAAGATGGGCTCCTGCTGCTAAAAGAGACACATTTTTTGTCAGTTCTTACACAGAGCTAGAGTTTTATGTTAGCATTTGTGTATGACACACATCTACAAATATTAAGAAATGCGTGGATCTTTTTGACTGTGATTATGGACACTGACCTCTCACTTCTGGTTTAGAAAAATGCTAAGCATATATTGAAAAAATAGCTCATACAACTTGTGAAATAAAACATTTTTTCAAACATACAATGACTGCAAATGACCACAAACATACAATGACTGCAAGTCTCCATGTTTACACCACTTACTATATAGGTATTGATATTGATTCCTCATCTCTCATTCCCATAAGAGACTCTTTGAGGCTAAAGAGACTACATTACTGTATGCATAAAGTTTAACTCAAATTTTTTAAAGGACCAGCTCACTCTGTGACAGCACTTACAATCCATGCTGTATCTGTACTGTTATTCATGGAAAACAGCCTTTTTCTTCCATCAAACATGAAAAACCACTGTAGTTGCAGCATGAGAAGTTCAACAGTGTCAAAAATGTCATCTGTCAGCCAGATATAGGAGCAACTGAACACTGAATGCTCTGGTCTAGTACCACTATCACAGATAGAACAGGAATTGGGAAAACAAAACCAAAATAACTAAACAAACAAACAACAGCACCAACAAAAAGGGGGAAAAAAGCAAACAAACAAAAGAGTGACCAAACAGAAAAGGTGCTTGAGGAGTCAGAAGACAACTTGACAATTCTGGTCTGGCCATTGTAATTTCCCTGCTGACACCCTCAGACTGACCTAAGTAATTTACTTTCACAAGTTTAATGTCATTGCACATCAAACACATCCTACAGTTGCAGGGACTGGGCCAGTTCTTTCCACATTACCCTTTTGCATCAATCCCATTAGCTTTCCAACACATCAGGTCTCTAGTGCAGGAGATGAATATTTGTGTATTACCATGCACCTTTGTACACCCTCCCTGATAAACTAGGTTCTCAAAGTCTCAGGGAGTATTTATGTTTGCTAATCCATCCATTCTGGATTGTATCTTTATTGCTTTATACTTAAAGAGGATACTCCCTTGGAAACTGGATTAGTAGGAATAAAACTTTTGTAAAGGAATTCAATAATTCCAATCTTTATTCTTTAGAAAATAAGAAAGCCACCAAAAGAAAAGACATAGATTACATTCAGCGGGGGGGGGAGGGGGGGAAGTGTGTGTTATGGAGCAATATTCATCTACACATTCATGTTTCTTTGTAGCAAATTCATAAAAAAAACAGTGATATTTTGCTAGGTACTGCAATATAGATACTTGCACAGAAAGTCACAGAAAGGGATCTGTCCCCACATAAAATTGTGACAGCTTGTACGACTCACTAGACACTTCATCATTGAAACAGGGGTCTAGCCTCAACTCAGCATCAAGTCTCAGGGAGAACACTTAGGGAAAACTGCCTTGTACCATCATAGCATGGTAAATAATCCACCAATTTTTTTGCAATAGTCATGGTGCTGGGAAGAGTCCCAGTCAATGGTACTGAGGCTGCCACTCAGGTTAGGGTGAAGATTCAGGAAGCCACAAAATCTACAGGTCCTGGTATATTGGGACTGGAAAAGGCATGCCAAGATGAGTATGATGGTGCATAAACACTGGTCCTTACACATCTTTCTCTTCTGGATCACTGATTGTGCTGTAGTCGTACTATGGTGTCATAAAGACTAGGGCTAGGTTTCAGAGAGCCACAAAGCCTACAGGCCAAGCTGTGTACAAGACTGCACCAACATAGATCTTTCCAAAACTTTCTGATGTAGGACACCCATGGTTCTGAAGAAGGTCTTTTCAGATCAACAACATAAGCTGTAGTACCTGATCTGCAATCTATCTGACTAGCAGAATGCCTCCCTACGATTTATCACCTAATTTATATGTGATAGGCTCTTAATTTTTATTTCAATCCAGCTGACTAACAATCAGATAACTACACTGCTGGTTTTGATAACTCTACTGTCTTAAATTGATATTGGGGAAAACAAACCAAAACCAAGAAAACACACCAAAACATACCAAACCAGCTAACAGTCAATACAGTATGCTAATCGCACACTTGCAATGCAAAGTGTTGCATTGCAGCAGCTCCAACGTAATCACACAAGTGTAAAAGATCTTCATGTGAGAGGCTAGTAACCTTTTTATCCATTGCAATATAAATAGCCATACACATCTGGTCTCAATGCTTAATGTAGCTTTTGCAGCAGCACTAATACTGAGTTCTAGTCATTCTGCTGTTCTTCAAGATTCCATTTCTGTTTTCCCTCTGCAGTTGGGGTTATGAAACATGAACTTACCCTGGTAGGGGGAGCACCACTAGCAAATTCTGCCCTCCACCCCTGCCCCCGGTTTGCCTCTGAATAAATTTAGTGGTGCCATGCAATTCAAGTTATAACAAACTGCACTTACAAATTTGACAGGGTCCTCACAGTTCCAGGAATCTCAGCAGCAAGAAGACAGAGAAAATATTTTAGGAAACTGGAAAGTGAATGGGAAATTATCTGTGAAGAAAGCAGGGTTGAGGGAGAGATGTGAAAAGGATCTCAAGCATTTTGATAATAATAATGCATAATACTTACCACTCAGGTGCCTGGCTGGCCCCAGGAGCAGCAGCCTCTGACTTGAGTCACCTGTTTATTGCTTGACACAACATGAGGAGTGTAAGGTACCTGGAAACATGACTTGGCTGTGAAAACTGTGTCATCAGTTTTTAATTGTGTTTTCTTTTTCAGAGCAACATCTTTGCATGCTGGTGCAAGAAAAAGATAAAACTATCTTTTTTTTTTTTCTAGCAGACTGAAAGCATATCTATTCTGGAAAGAAATGAAATTCACTGGTTTTGAACATCACAAAAAATGTGATGATCAAAACCATCCTTTTTTATCAGATCAGATAAAAAAATTAGGACTTTTATCTTTATACTAATCAGATCTTTACACTGATTAAGTGGGAAGTCCTCAGTGCAATTTTATAACGTCAGCCTTGTTCTTTTTCTCTGGTGTCACCCACTCAATTGCAGGGTTAGAAAAACCCAGGTCATTTATTGTGTGCCCACTAGCACCACACCCCTTTGTACTTGGAGGTGTCAGCTTTTACCATACTTGTGGCAACTTACTAGTCAGAGCTAGAAGCTGGTAACGAAAAACTGAAAGCTAGAAAATAAAGCTTTGCAGGGCTTTTTCTTGCTGTGCAGAAGGAGATAGCTAGCACTGACTCTCCACCACAGAGCAAAATGAAAGAGGGTATTGATTAAGGTCAGAGATCATTGTGGAGACTTGAAGATAATGAAGCTATGAAAAGGGGTATGTCATCTCTAAGTCTGAAGCATGCTGAGTTGCTTTGACTTTAAGACTACTTAAATACTATTATCAGGAAGTAATATTTTTTAATTGATTTCAAGTTTCTTTGAGGGAAAAATGTATTAACAAGCAGATGGTACTGAACTCCATTTTAAGCAACAGCTTTATTCACTGCTTCAGATTCTGACCTCTTAACTGATATAGGCTGGTCGTAGAATCATAGAATAGTTAGGGTTGGAAAGGACCTTAAGATCATCTAGTCCCAACCCCCTTCCCATAAGCAGGGACACCCCACACTAAACAATGCCACCCAAGACTTCATCCAATCTAGCCTCACATAAACTTAACCTTTCACAATGAACTGAACTTGTACTCCAGATATCTATTTATATGTAGGTTACTGCAACCCCTGATGAAGACATTGGGGTCTGAACCAAGAAGTAAACTACATCCCCACTAGGTCTCACAGAATCATAGAATGGGTTGGAAAGGACCTTACAAGCATCTAGTTTGAATCCCCATACAATGAGCAGGGAGCCTCACACTAGACCATGTCTCCCAAGGTTCTGTGCTTTGAACACTGCCAGGGAGCGTTTACCTTCTTTGGGCAACCTGTGTCAGTGCCTCACCACCCTCACAGTAAAGAACTTCTAACACATACAGGCCTAAGAAAGGTCATAAACCATCAGGACCCTCCTGCAATGGCTCCCACACAGAAAAAAAGGACTAAGTGCTGTATGTGCTTCCTAGTGGCTAATGACTGACTCCTCCAGTCATCTTTGCTGCTGCTTCTCTCCCCAAGAATTAATCTGGCTGTCTTTATCTAATGCATCTCCTGCTGCTCTCTCCCCATTTGCTGAACCCCTTTCTTTCTCCTAATGTACTTTATATTATCCCTCTTTTCTACTGTTTTCTTCTACAATAATGACAATGGCAAGTTTGAGAACCTCTGAAAATCCAAGCGCAGCCTAACACAAGCCCAGGCTAAGCTAAACTAAATCTAAGTGTAAGTCTGCACTGTAATTGCAGTGAAAGTTTCCTGAGCAGCTGCACAAGCCTGTGACAGACCCAAAAGGCTGTTAAGCTAGCTGCAGGCTGTAAGAGGGTTGGCAATCAGTGCCACAATAAATAAGGTGATAAAGCAGTTCCTTAAACCTCTGCTAAACCACCTCTCCCCTACTCACCACAGCAGGCAGTGGACCACTTTTATTCTTATTTTTGGCATACAGACAAGTACATCCTGTACTCTGACTCACTCCTATGGCACCATGTCCATTACTAGCATGGAGATTGCTGTTCTTTGCCAGCAGTCTGCGCTTAAATTTAGGGCAGCTTAGAAAGTAAGAAATAAGGGCTTATGAGCCACGGCTTCTTACAAATCTGTCTGAGAGAGGCAGCAGGGTTTTGAGGAGAAAGAAGTAAAGATTCTGAAATCATTTGGATCAACAACAGGTTAGGAATATGTCTACAGCACAGATAAAAAGAGAAAGAGGTCTCCTAGGCAACAGTTTTTAAAAAGTAATTAATTTTGTTCAAGAGAGTCAAGAAAATTCATGAGAACCTGTCCTTATGGCACTGGAGGTTAAAGAGAAAAGGCACCTGCCTTATTAAAGTTTACTCTCCAGAGGCAGTTGGCAAAATTATTAATTATACAAATATATTACTCAGGAGGGTTCTGCATCTTCTTTGACTTCACACAACCATTTTCATGTGCAGAAAATGTCATTTTTAAAATAAGTATTGAACCACAAGCAGTATGTATAAGTGCTTCTATTAAAGATAACAAGACCTCAGAAGTGGGGAAAAAATGGACAAGTGACAAGAAATAGCCAAGTTTTCACACCTGTCATACTGGCTCTCATATACACCTCCCCAACCCACCCTGGCAAGAGATTTTAAAATTGACACTTGCAGGCATCTAGCATTATCTAGTACTCGTCTAAGCTAAACAACAGCAGAGAACATAATCTTCCTTCTTTCCTCAGATCAATATGATTTACTGCATCCTCTCCCAGGTAAGCAACAGATATCTGGGATAAGCCCCTAGTTGTTCATAATAAACCTGGTTTGTTTTCTTATGGTTTTAGCCAGGAAAATTGGTTAGAGACCCATTCTATTTCCTGTGACAGCAAGTGAGGATGAGGAGTTGTTCCCAGGTTTTGTGGGAATGGCTAGTTTGGGGTTTCCACCCAGTGCCTGATCCCCTCTGCAACTCCCAGCACTAACCCCTCTTGCCAGTGCCTGCTCACCTTCTGCAGCCCTGGCTGGATGTCCCAGAGTTGCTGCCATTGCATCTCCTCCTGGGGCCAGCCAGGGGCCACAGGGCTGCTCATACACACAGGTTGTTCCTAATTAGCCATTACACCCAAACAGGGAGACAATGAAAACCTTCATTGGCTTTTTTTTGGACAGTGCTGATGGTGAGAGGAGAAAGGTTAAGGGTCTGCCCTGGGAGAACATGCAGAGAGCTCAGGCCTTGAAGTTTACTGCCTGTCTTTACTGCTTTTGGTTACTTAACCTTTGTTTACTGTTTTTTGGTTGCTGCTTGTCTTTATTTAATAGCAAACTGAATGTAATCATAAAGGAAGAATAATCATAATGAAATAAGAAAGGAGTATGAGGGGTAGTGGTTTTAAACTAAAAGAGGGAGGATTTCAGGCTTGATGTGAGGAAAATCTTCGTTACAAGGGGGTGGTAAAATACTGGAACAAGTTGCTCAGAGAAGTTGTGGATGCACCATCCCTGGAGACATTCAAGGCCAGACTGGATGTGGTTCTGAACAACCTGCACTCACTGAAGATGTCCCTGCTCATGGTAAGGTGGTTGGACTAGGTGATCTTAGAAGGTCCTTTCCAACCCAAACTACTCTAAGATTCTATGAGTAAGAATCAGAATGATTAATCAGTAGATGCCTTGACATTATGGGCTAATTTGAAGAACAGTTCCAAAAAACTGCTGCTGTTTTTATACTGGTTCTATAGCTATCCCTTTCCCCTCTAGATCTCCCCTCTGTGCCCTGTTACTTTGTGGCACCTGCTTTTGGTTCAGCAGGGCTGAGCCCAACCCTTCACCTCTCAGTTGGGCACCGAGGTTTTCTCAGCCCCCCCCCAGCCCCAGCACAGCTGCAGCTTTCCTGAGTGATGCTCTAGCTTGCCCCAGCAGATGTAGCCAAAGCAATCATTACCATAAGAATTTCTTATTTCATTTCCATGACTTCCTTCACTTGATGGAAGACAGGGGTGATCACTGCTAATGTTAACGTCTCAGGGAGACTTAATGTTACAAACCTCCTTTTACATGTTATGCTCTGGTGACAGTCCTTAGATGGATAATGAAAATCTAACCAAGTAACCAAGATCAACCCCCTAATAAGTTTTATAAACACAGTAAAAGCCTTAAATTTTCTTGAAAGCATTGAGTCTTCTGATATTTCTTACCACAGAAATACTGAGATTGCATGAGCCAGGGCAAACACAGGTCACAAAGATTAATATAGAGATTTATCACGTCTATAGTATACAAAAGTACAATCTGGATCGTTTAAAAAATATGAAACCTAAGACGAAAGTACTCACAATAAGGGAATTTTGATACTTTAAACTGCTCTGCTTTGTTCTATAATGTTCCATTACCTCACAAATAATGTAGCTGTCAAAACAAACAGTAACAGTGATAGATACTAAGAAAAGCTCGATGGTATGTGAGACTGCAGATACAGCTCCAGAGTTCAGATCGGAATCAACTTTAAACTTAATATTTCTTGGATTGCTTATCCCTGGCAAGGGCCTGTATAGTATTTCTCAGTTTACAAATCTAATCTGTATCACATAGCATATAGTAAAATGTGACATTTCATTAAGCTGAGCACAGTTGTTTAAGACCATATATGGTTTTTATATACATAGAGAAATCTGTGTGGCTAGGTTTCTATTTGAAGGACTCATCCAGACCTCACAAGCTTCTCAAATGTCTTTAAAAAGTATAGAAGTAAGAATAAGGTGGTCCATCATTTGCTGGTTGGATGCTGTCCATCATATCTGGAATGGGAACGGTCAGACCTCAGGCTCAGCATAGCTGCTGTAGGCAGCACCAGCAGACCTACCACTTGTTGAGTGTATTCAGAGCAGGACCCTATTTTCAGTTGATTAAGGTCAGAAAATGATAGCTAAATGAGGCTCTGAGGGACCCAGCCCACCTGCCTGCCCAAAGTAGGGCCAGCTCTGTGGACAGATCAGGTTGCTCAGGGCTTCGACCAGTGGGAACTTGGAACCCTCCAAGGACGGAGACAGCACAGCCACTCAGGGTGACCTACTCCACTGCTTCAAGGGGAAAATTTCCCCCTATACTCAGCTTGAACTTTTCTCATATCAGCTCGTGTCTGTTACTTCTTGCCCTCCCACCCTGCACAGCTCTGAGAAGCCCAAATCTGTATCCTTCAAGACACCTCACTGGAGCTGGGGGCTGTTAGGTGCCCCAAAGCCATCCCTTCTCCAGGCTGACCCACTCCCAGCTCCCACAGCCTTTCCTCATGTGCCATGTGCTCCAGCACCACCACCCTGGGGACCCTCACCCGAGCTCCCTCCAGTTTGTCCACATCTTTCCTTTGCTGGGTCCCAAACCCGGACGTAGTATCTAGACGTGGTCTGACAAGAGCTACGCAGAGGGTGACAATCCCATCCCTTGATGAACCATACCCCTGATCATGCAGGTCAGGAGCTGTTGGCTGCCTTTGCTGCCAGGGCATACCCCAGGCTCAAATTCAGCTAGCTGCTCACCACCACCTCAGGGCCTTCCTGGAGAGCTACTTCCCAGCTTCTCTGTTCCATGTATCATTGCAGGGGCTCCTCCTTTGCAGGTGTCAGGTAAGTATCTGCCTCAAAGAGAAGCACTTCAGAACATTACAGGTA
The DNA here is from genome assembly GCA_036873685.1 of Agapornis canus. Classification (NCBI taxonomy): domain Eukaryota; kingdom Metazoa; phylum Chordata; class Aves; order Psittaciformes; family Psittacidae; genus Agapornis; species Agapornis canus. Next base: position 45,870 of record JBAFWW010058789.1, on the reverse strand, counting down.
AATTGTTTTAAGTAGTTCTGTAAACAAGGAACAAAGACGGTTTTGCCCAAGTTTAAAAGAATACAGCAACATTTTCTTCAAGCAACAGTCATTCCCCAGTTCTTGGGAATAGGGGTACGCATTTGCCATCTTCTGAAAAAATCCCTGATTGTAGCCAAGCTGTTTGTGAAGAACTGTGAAGGCTGTAGAAGGTTGAAGGGTAGAACAATGAAAAGCAGAATTCTTTTGGCAGAACAACCTGTGTTATGAAATCAAAATGTTTAGTTGAGAGTTGAGCTCTTGAACAACTCTGCAGAAATGCCTCACTGGCCTATAGCTCTGTGCTTTAGCTAGGCAATGCCTCTGCCAACCATCTTCACCACACTGCTGCTAAGTGACACTAACCCAAGCCATCTCTTTTAGCAATAGGCATCTAACACTAGGGTTTGGAAGGATATAGTTCAGGTTTCCTCATTTCCATGCAAACTGGATTTGTCTTGTCCTTCCTGGTTTCCATTATTCCATGCAACTGAGGCCTTCTGTTTCCCTGCAGCACCTGCTTCAATGGTAGTTCAGCCATAAGACACCTCCTTTTATTTGGGCTGTTGAAGAGTCATTCTTCAACAGAACCAGAGGGTTGCTTGCAGAGACTTGAGTTTCTTCCAAGAGAGGGAACCATCACTCCAAAACCTGAGAGGAGATAGGCTGAGCATTGGCCAATGCTGGTCCAGACAGCTGGAACTGAGGAAAATCAGCCCAATATCAGCAGAAATACTGCAGATCACAGAAATTAGGCCTCTGGCATCAGAATCTCACACATGCTTCAGGGACTGTAGCAAACAGCTCTTAACTCACGAGGGACAGACACATCTGGCTGAAGCTGTTGGCTTTGCTCAAAGTAACAGAACATGAGGGTGCTTATCTGGGCTCTGCAATCATTTATTTGTGATGCTGAAAAAGATGCATACCTTATCACAGGAGTCTCCTCCACTGTGTATGTCCTATATGGGATAGCCAATTCAAGCTCTCAAAAGTTAGGTAATACCAAAATTCATGCAATTCTCCTTCACCGCTCTCATGCTTGGGGTCATGTTGTCTTTTACTGCCTACGCACCAACCAAAGCATTAGTTAGTTCAAGCTATGCAAATTGCTTAAAAAAGCTAAAAAGCCTACTTTGCAATTTAAAATGGGATCCAGATGCCCTCATCACTTCAAGAGATAAAAAAAAAGGCATTAAGTGGTAACTGTTTTTTTTCACTTACATGGCACTCATCCAGGTCGAGCTTGCATATAAAAATAAACCTCATGAGTTCATTGTTCTGACCTTACAGCCAAATGTCCTGTTTGTCTTCTGTTGAGTTTAAATGATTTGTGACTAAGTTTTATAAAACATACTTTTAAAAATACCCCAGTAACAGTAACTAGCAAAATCTAAATAATATAATGATTTATGTCTTTGTACACTTCCAGGCATTGCACAACCTTTGGATCTTCTGATAGAATTAATTTGAAAATAGCCTAAATATTCATTTATTTCTCTGTTCCCATAGAAACTCTGAAAGCAATGATTCATTTCTAAGAATTGTTAAGTCCTTGACTCTTCTCTTCAAGGCTCCAATAGCTAACATAATGTGCTGCAAAGAAAGCTCATTTGAAGGACATATTATCTTACTTTGTTTGTCAGCTTCACTTTCTTGGGAACAGACAGCCTTGCATCTTCACCACAGGTGATTTGCAAAACTTGCCTAAGCATCACAAATAGTATGGTGTGGAAAGAACTGGATTCACGCTGCCAAACTGGAAGTACATGGGGAGGGACCCTGCAGCCTAGCGCAGCAGTTGTCTCATATTCCATGAGAAAGGACAACACACGAGCTGGGATAGAGTGAAGGGGGTAAGGCCTTGACAGCCTCTCTCCAGACCTGGGTTTGTCCTTGCCTGACTTCTAGTACAGTGTAGAACCAAATGGTAACTTCCCAAGAACAACTAGAAAAATGATGAAAACAGCAACTGACACAAAAGTATCAAGTAAAAAATGGACCCCTCAGGTCCAATCTGGCTGCATACCCTATATAATTAACTCTTAATACTCATCATTTCTCTGGAACTCTGGCTTCTAGACCTTTTCAGTACTTAGCCTCTGTGCAAAGACCATCAACAGAGGTGATAGTTGCACCAATTTTTATAGCACTTTGGTGTTCCAGCACTTGCTCAGTGAAGCTACCTAAGAATACTAGCTCTGTCCTATGACAGGATATTAGTGGGACATCACTTGACCTCCTCAGCAACATAGTGTTGAAGGTAATACAATGAATGGCTTCTTTGATGGGAAGAGATGAGGTGGGTGCAGCTCATGAGGGTTTTGCACCCTCAGAATTACAACACAAAAGCAGAAAAAGATACTCCAGCTCCACTACCTTGCACAGTAATTTGCCACTGTAAGTATGTGGTAGCATAGCTAGTTCAGTGGTACGTAACACATAGTTAAACTGAAAGGCTATTTATGGTCCCAAAGTTTATCAAGTAGATGCTGGCAGGTGAGAAACAGATGCAGAAAATGCCTCACAACTGGCTGCCTTCCAAGTAAAGCTGTTCTGCAGCATTGAAGTCCAGCTCTGCCAGTGACTTTCATAAAGAAAAACTCAGAAGTTTAAAACAGGCTACATGGACAAGTGAAGAAACATGAACAAATATCTTTGATTTCCAGATAACACCAGAGAAGGGAAAGTTGCGTGGGGTCAACTAATTCATTTTCAGCTACCAGGGTAGAAAATACTGCTCTGCCTTCACAGATCAATGGGGCAGTCCTGCTGCAACCCCATCAAATCAAATGATTGAACTAATGGAAACCTCATTTCTAAATGACCACAACAGAAAATTCAATCAGATAAAGGGAAAATAAATAAGTAAGTAAATAAATAAATAATCTTCAAATCCTCCTACCATTTGGTAACGATGCTCATTTAGGTAATGCTATGTTTAAGTATTTTGTATCCAAATTAAAGAATATTTGTGGGTTTTATATAAACATGACAGAGAGTTGTGGATAATAAATGATTAGTAAATCACACATCATTCACAGACACATTAGAAAATTAATCTACTGGTGTAATAGAAACTAAAATGACTTTTGCAGGGATTTCTCCTACACTCAAGATCCATCAATACAGTCAGGTTGGCAGCTCTCAGTTTGTACTGTGACTCTTGAATTCAGTGGGATTTTCCTGTGAGTAACCATCAGCAGGGTGAGAGATGGAGCACAAGAGACAAGGAGCACCAATGGAGTTCATTAACGAACATGAGATTGAGCATACAACAAACAGAACAAGTTCCTAATAAGCATGCACATCTCTGCATGCACTGTTAGAAGTAAAAAACAGCCTTTGAGCAGTATCTTCACAGTAAAGAGTAGAACTGAACAGTGAGCTCTGTTACTCTCTATGAATGATGCATATAAGTGGTTTAGAGCAGCTTTTGCTCCTGCTATATTAGGCCTTACTTATGCATCATTTAGGTGTACAAGATCATTTATAATAGACAGAATTCCTGACTCATGGTGCTGAGAGCACAGGAGCAGTGGCAGTTTCAGTACAGTAAAAACAACTCAAGAAGGGGCTCCATGCTTTGACATAATTGCACTGTCCTGCCCATCACAGCAGATCGCATGGGTCAAGCAGAAGGAAACCATTTTCACTTGATGACCAAATGCAGAAAGGAAAATCCTCATGGGTTTGATCCTGATGTAGCAAGAAAAGGTAGCATTCAAGTTGGAAACATGATTTAAAGCTTATTTACTGTAATTTCAGTATTAGCAGTATAATTTAAACCCCTCATGGACCATAAGCATTGCATTTGGCTACAGTTGAAACTAGGAGATGAAATAGAGAAAGGTTAAATGGAAGGTAAGTTATCAACCAGGAATGCCCAACAAAAACAAGAAATCTAACTATCTATGTGGTGTATTGATGTAGCAGCTTCTAGCATGCCTTAGAAATCCAAAGCGAGGGTGTCCAAGATGCCAGATAATTGTTGCAGTAGTCTGAAAATATAGAGCTTTTCATCCAGAATGTGGGCTGCTTGGCTGTATCTACTGTAGTGTATCTATTACAGTGCCAAGGTATGACCCTAGTCCTCGAAATTTGATCATCTGTATTGCTAACTTACTAGAACAGTTTCTGACAAGCCTTGGCACATCCTAAATGTGGATGTGGTTGGGAGTTAGCAGAACCCAGAAACCATTCCCAGCTGGCTGTTTGCCTGCAGCCACTCTGCCCTTGGGGGAGAGGGAGGGAACAAGCCACCTTAGCCCCTGCCAACTGCTAAGAATAGCCCCAGGGGTGTTTAGTCCATGAGTATAGACATAGACCTTGCATCTTGTGAACAGTGAGCCACCTGGGAAGGAGGGGAGCCAGACCAAAAGCTTTAATTTCACATTTTTTTCTTTTTGCCACCACTGATTTTTCAGGGAACCAAATTCCTAAGGAATCATAGGTCCCACCTCTTCAGTTTTGACTGTTGCATCTGTCATGGGAAGTCAATACAATTACCATTTGTGGTTTAATTAAGGATATTTGACTGAATCATGCCACAGGACTGGTTTGAACCACACCTTTTGCATCCAGCATAGGTCTGCCTGGTCACTGGCATGTAATACAGACAAAATACACCATATTCACACAATTTCTGAGTGTAATCCATCAGGAAATTACCCATTAATACAATGCCTATCTTTTCTAGGAGTAACAATTGGTATGGCCAGTCCCTGTGTTCAGTGTGTCTCATGGGGTCGACTCTCGGTACACCTTTATATGTTTCTAGTTGCTGTGGCTCAGCAGGATTAGATTGAGAAAGCATGAGAATTGCAAAGCTCAGCTCACACAAGACAGAGCCACTGCCGACAGGCTTGGAAAAGAGCCTGGAGCTGGCAGGGCTTGCACTGACCAGCCAACCAAGACTGTGCATCTGCTCTCTGTTTATGGTTTACAGCTTTTTATTGCCTTTTATAGCTACAGATGCTTTTAGTGGCAGCTTTGGCCACAGTAGTGTTTTCTCACCTCTGCTTGGTCAGAAAACTACAGACTCCCTTTTCAGGTGTGGATCTTGCTAAAGCCGCCCAGGCTGCAGCCATGTCAAGAGAAGGAGGTCATTGCAATATTTTGGGCAGAGGGAGACACATATTGCATTAAAACTATCTGAAGATGGAAACTGACAACTGGTTGGTGATGGATATCTTATAAGAAGCATGAAACCAGTGATCTGCAAGAGGGACCAATTACCTTTCCATACAAATTACTGCCTCTCTCTCTATTCATGCTGCATAAGGCTGAGCTGTAAATCTCAGGCTACAGAAAGGAAAGGAGACCCAGCAGCAGGCCACAATGCTGGGATTCAGCCTGCTGCTTTATCCAGAATTGGCTAGTTCAGTATACACAAGTCTTGTTACCTTCAAAACATATAATTTTTGAGATTTGGATAGAGGTCAGGAAAAAAAAAATGTAGAAGGATCTAAGGGAGAATGGGTTATTCTTACCAGGATTTCTTTTTATGATTCATCTTTGAAAGCTGTTGTCTTCTCTTTCAGAATCATGTACAAGTCTTTAACGGATGGAAAGAAATTTTAAATGATAGTGGAGATTGGGAGACGTACAGTTTATTTTTCTTTTTTTGTAATTCTGTTTAAACATAGTGGACAACAATGAAAAAATTTGTGGCTATACTAGAGGCCATACCTGACAAATAAGGGAGGAGCAGAGGTTTCTCAAGGTTTCCTTCATTTCTGTTAAGAAACACAGCTGAATGTCCTTGAAAGAAAGACATCAGTGGCTTCAGAGCAGCAGATGGTTTGAGCTAGATAGAGAGATGCAGCAGGGAGTCTAGGACAAGCTGGCTGCTGCAAGAGTACAGTAACATCCCCCAGCCCCACCACTATTGCATAATGTAGAGCATACATGTATATGCACTCACACACACACCCAAATGGCAAAGCTTTAGTACAATCACAGTATCTCATACTCCAGCAAACCAGCCCTTGAGCAAGAAAGAATAGCAACCAACCATGCAGTGAGTTTGCTGAGAGATCTCAGGGTTGATTGATGCCCGCCCACCCTAGAGCCAGGAGGATCCCATTCAGATGGAAGAGCTTAGGGCAAATGCTTAATTTGGCATACGAAGAGTGAAGGAAGAATATCCAAACATATCTGTGCTCAGTGTCTAGGCATGGCTTTAGGATAAAACACAAAATAATGAAGTAAGAACTATTTTAAAAGTAAAGCTTAGATTGACTCATTTTCCTCTGCCCATCATGCTCTTTCCTACTTACTTCATCTTTTCCAATCAGTAGAGTTTAGGTACATAAATATAACTTTTCGGGCTAGAGCTGATAACTGGTTTGACAAACAGATTTGGATTAAGGCTTCTTTTTAGGCACATCATAAACACAGAATTGCTGCAAATAAGCCACAGGAAGGACTTTTAGGGTCACCTTCCTCTTGACATCCCTCTCCTTTCAAATAGCAAGCCATAACATGTTTGTTGCCACCACTGTAGACAGAGCAGTAGATACAGCCCAGCAGCAGCAGGCGACTTTCCATGGAAGTCCAGTCTCCAAGGGACATGGCACATTGCTGGGGCTCGGGTGAGCAGCAATGAGAAGCATCCCAGGGCAGCTGCAAGGGTTATTGGATTTTTCAGAGCATGGCACAGAAGCATTACCACAACGGGGTCACTGTGTCACTTGTAACCACAAGAAGTGAAATATAGCAATTTAACAAATGCTCTATACTCCAGGGTAACCAAAACCACATTTTCACTTAGTATATTCCCTGAAGTTTCTAATTGCTCGTCTCCAGCTTTTTACTAGAATAAACACTTTCGTTAGTAATGCAAAGGAAACAATCTGTCTTCGGGTGTGGTTTTTTGTTTTCTTCCAAAGGCCATCCACAGAGAGGAACTAGCATGATCCAGAACTAAGCTGTGCCCTCATTTGCAACAATGCAACCCCACTGACTCCAGAAGCCTTCGGCTTCTTCACCTCCCCCATGCAGGAAGACTGGAATAAATTATTCAAAATGCCAGCCCTCCTCTTTCCACTGCTGTGAGAGTTTTGGGGCTTGAAGTGGACAGAGCATGCCTGCTCTTCTGGAGCTGTGTGACTGAGAAAAGGCACAGCTTGGAAACATACTCATGTTTGGGCATTACAAAGCATTCCCTGGATGTCATAAGCTTGTATGCTCCAATAGGTTGTGTCACTGCACCTTCCCACCCCCTCCCAATGCACAAAGACATTGGTCAATAATTTAGTCAATACGATGCAGACGACTGGCAGCATGTGCTTTTGTGAGCAAAGCAAAGAAAAGCAAGCCATGCCAGCATTACTACATGTCCTTTTAGGTGCTCAGTGGAGCAGTTCATATAGGATCATATGTTCAGAAACAAAATTAGCCACATCTTAAGATCCAGTAGTCCCATTATGTGCTAACTGAAACACAAAACCATCTTGTGATCTTCATGTAATATTTCTCTATTTATATCCCGTACTGCACAGTCTACTGAACTCAATGTAAAATATTATTAGAACAGTTTCTGATTAATTGCTAATCTGTTGTAATAAAAACCTGTTAATATGCTTACACTTATTTTCTGTTATTAACAAATAAGAAAGTTTCTCTCTTACCCATTGGAACTGAGAGCCAAATCCCACAGCAGAAGTTCCTGTTTGTGTTCCTGTTCTATCATTGCTACTAGCTTTACTAAAATCATTTTCTTAGGTGAGTGCTACCATAAGGCCTTTTACTGGTACTACTAATAACTCATAATCATCCTTCCCAACTACCCAGCTGCGCCTATAGTGGCTTCACAAAAGGACTCTAAGGTGACTGAAAAATGACAGCCCTGATCATTTCAGTTTGCTTTGATTTCCCTTCTTTTTTGCATATATCAGAGAACTGATATATATACCTCTGCTGAAGGGGAGATATGCTGTGGGAGGAACAAATGTGAGCAGGCAGATATAGGATAAGGTATATGCTGCAACTGCTCACAACATCTGACTCTAATAGAACACAGCTATGCGTAAGGAGGTTTAAAATGCAGTGTAGTTCATAAACAGTTTCTTTCCAAGATCAACTGAAACATTTGTTTTCAGCTATATAATGCATCTGCAAGCGATCATGCTGGGAAGCATAAGCAAGAGAGGAGAAAGATGAGAAAGGGATAAAGAGAGCTTGGGAAATGGAAGTTTGGAAAGGAAGGGAGATGCAGAGAGAGAATCATTTGGAAAAACTGCCTGCCATTTCTCTGAGAGATGGATGCTGCTCAGAGACAGCACTGATCCGCATGAAAGCAGGCAATGCAAGTACTGCCCATTGAAGGAATCTGTTCAAACAGGCAAAGATGAAAAAAATCCCTATAAAATTTTGTACCTTTTTTTTTGGGGGGGGGGAGGGGGGTTAAACAACCATGAGAGGACCCTTGCCTTCAGGCTATTGTCCACAGTAACTCTCCATCTGTCTCAGATGCACACAGGGAAGAAACCACATTCATCATTATTGATTACTTTTGGTCTTAAAAGGCTTTGTAATGGAAAGGCCGGTGTCAGTGTAAGACAATAGATCTAGTGAGACCTTCCCCAGGCTTTTTTGTTCAGGCTCAGTGGATGCCACAGGCACTTTGTGTATATGTCTAAACCAAACATCAGTCAGAAACCTGCCATGTCCATGGGATACAAAAAGCTGGTATCTTAATGCGTGAGAGAATTTCATAGCCAGGGTCAAGTTTACTTTGTGAAGGAAGAAATGCCTTAGACTTTTAATAGGAAAAGAGTCAGTGTTGTTCATTTCTGGGGTCTCAGATTCTCTTAAAACTAGAGAAGAGATGCAGAGCTGTATTGCAGCTGGCACTTCTACACTATGAGCTCTCACAAACACTGGAAATCACCTTTAGTCACTGCTTGGTTGTAAATTCTTCCCATAAAATCAATGGGCAAAACTACTGTTGAGAAAACCCACAACACTTCAGCAGAGAGATGATATGCAAAACTGAAATGCAGTAGCAGTACCAATTTCTGTTGACATTTTTGTGCCATCTACTCTAAGAACCCAGACAACAGCTGTGGCTAGATTCCTTGCATTGTAAACTGATGTAGAATCAAGGTTAAAAGGTTTTAACTTTTGCTGTTTTGCTTTCAAAACAATTAAAAAAGTCATTCCATTTTAGGAAGGCAAAGTGAGTGAGAAGTGGGAACAACTACTGAGAAACAAATAGAGAGATTAAGTAACTCAATTTAACTTCATGATCAGGGAAAGGTTTTAACCATTTCCTTCTTTCTTCTTCTGATTTGATCTGAAAATAAAACATGACTTTTTTTATCTTGAAATTTCAGCTTAGACAACAGAAAGCTCCAAAGGACAGCAAACAGTAATAAATACTGATGGATTTACTCCATGTTGAAGACCTCATCTCTCTCTGCAGAGAAATACAAATCTTCTAATTGGAAATACAGATCTAGCTCTTGCACACTTCCAGATTGTCTGTCTGAGATTGTGTGAGTATCTTAAGCTACTTACAGAAACTAGAGTAAATGTGGAAACAGAAAGCTGATGATGGTATCCTAAAGTCCTACCTTAAGTTTACCTACAGGTCAGTCAACTAAGAAACTGTTGCACAAAATAGGCTCTCTGTCCAGAGAAAACAGTTTAGTAGAAATTGTACTGGTTGTCTGTGGGTTGAACCTTCTAAGATTCATTTCTGAATAATGTCAGTTAACTGAAAATGTCAAATAGATGTGGGCTATTCTGTGAGCCAGTTGACTTCAGTGCCCAGGAAGATCTTCAATCCATTTATTAATGCAAATCTAGCTGAAGGCAGCCTAATCCAGCTTATCATTGGGTTTATCTAAGACTCAGTGGTACTGATATCACTGCACTGAAACCACATCAGCATGCAGGAAGCAGTGACAGATCAATAAAACCAAGGAAAAAGTGTAAGTAAAAAAGTATCTCCATTTATCCTGTTGGCCAGAGTGCTCCCATAGTTTTGTGAGTGCACTCTTGTTCCTGCTGGGGAGTTGATTGCGCGGTTTTATCTAATGATTCTTTAATGAATATACATCCCCCCAGAGCTGGAACAGGAAAACAGCTGTAATTGTGTCACGACAGTACAAGTTCTATGAAGCTCGATTTCCATTTGAAGGGCAGAATTTTTGATGATATTTATGAAGGACAAACCTCATGCAGGCCATTAACTGCTCAAATCAATGACTACAGAAAGTAACATATAATTTGAAAAAAATATGAACGAATCAATACTAAATTAAATTTTAACAATGGCAAATTTCCAGGAATACCTACCTGGTTAGGCTGATATACAAGATAACCAAGCTGGCATAGCCAAGCTAGAGATGGATAAAATTGGAAAAATAATTAAGAAAACAATTCTCCCAAATATTGATTCAAATTAACTGCAGTCAGTAAAAAGCTAATGCTGATTCAGCAAATATTTAATCTCTTTAAAAAAGGGATTCTTTTTTTTTTTTT
>JBAFWW010058789.1:10845-35348 GCA_036873685.1 Agapornis canus | reverse complement strand
CCGATCTTGCCACAATTAAGCTCAGTGGTTTAAAACAAAAGGTAAAACCATTCATCTTGAGAAAGTAAATTAAATTTTATGTTTATTAAGTTTATTAAACTTTTAATTTTGGAATGGTAAAATAAACAAACAAATCTTAGGATTGTCCAATTAAAACAAAACCAAAACTAAACCCAAAAAAGCCTTATTGCACATCTTTCTTTCAAACAATCTAATTCAGTTTAATGGGATTTTTTTAACATGTTCAAAGCTATTTTTGAAAGATATAGGAAGATTAAGACATGGACCACATTAGATTTCATTTCAATGTACTCAGAAGTTTATCTTTGTAATAGTGATTACTTTATCAGTTGATTCATTTCTATATGTTTTCAATGTTTTATTCTTAACATATTTCTTTTATTATTTTTCTAAGGTGTTGATTAAAACTGCAAAGGAGATAAACTGTGCACATAAATTTTCACATGCAATTCCTACAAAAAAAATTGTGCCTTTTTATGGTATCTGTTATTGTAATACCTGACACAAATAAATATGATAACCTCATTCTCAAATGGCAGAGACCTTAAGTGGTAGAGATCTGAGAAAAAGAATAAGACTCAGAATATAGCTATCTGCAGACCAAGGTTTAAGAGAGGACAAAATCAAACAAGTGAAAGATCTCCCAAGACAACTACAACAGCAATAGGAGGGATCACAAGGTTTTCAACAGCATCTGCAGTTATAAGGTCATCTTTCAGTCAGCAATATATTTGACTCTGCTTTTTTTGTTTTGCTTTTTATACACAGGCTTGAAATTCCTAGCTTTAATTCCTACCTTTGTCAAGACTCAGGCTTGAGCATGTTCACTTCAAAATTATGAGAGTATTTATGTGACAAGATGATACTTGGTAGATACAGAGAATAAAAAAAACCCTTACTTCTACTGAAGTGTCAGTAATTTTAACTCCCATTGAATTTGAATACTAGAATAACCGAAAGAATTTACCTTTGCATGTTGATTACCTAGAATAATGCTAACAAGCTGTCATATTAATTTGTGTAAGCTGTTCCAATATAAAAGCAGAAGGAAGCTTTAGCCATACCCCAAGATAAGTCAATGAGGACAATAGAATTGATTCTGCTGAGTTTGCCTCATGGTAAAATTGAAGTACTTTTTCTTCACTGATTTATTTCCAATGTTATAGAAAAACACATCTATCCTGTGAAGTAAAGATACATCTCTTTCAATAAAACATTACTTCTTTTTTTTTTATGGTGAGTTCTGAAAATTATATATATTCTTTCTCATGCTTTCCCAGCCATTAGATTGATTGCTACATAAAATTACCAAGTTGTTTCAGTTGTCAATGTCTTTTGAAGGTCGTTCAACTTAAAATGGTTAAACTAACCTTTAGTTTGACCTTTGTAAGCCATCAAAACATTCCTGGAAGCAGCACTGCTTAACCATTGATGATTTTTAGGTATATTTAAGGTAATATCTGAAAAGTAAAGACCAGTGTCTCCTTTGGGAAGATTAAATGCCACTTCACACAGAGTATTTTCTAACATTTTTAAACTTTCAAAGTAAATCAGCCATTGACTTTGGAATATTTTCTACTACTTATGAAATGATTAAGCCAAGCAAGCAAAACCCACTAGCTAGCCACCAGCTCCTTTGTCCATTTAGCCTCCACAATAACGGATTCATTACTAAGGAATTCAGATATTATATCCACTCTCAAAAGCAGCCTAGAGAAACAGTTGTGGGAGCGGATGCAGCCCAAAAGCATGAGGTAACAATCCACACTGTGGTGGGATGATCTAGTCATCAAAATGTGAGCCTTTTAACAAGCTCTGGAGAAAACAAAATTGAAGGAGTATCACAGTAGGGCAGGAAGAAGGGAATCCATCCGAAATGCTGAATATTTTGTTCATATAAACAAATTAATTGCACAGTCAGCATTATATGTTAGGTAGTCGGGATACATTCTTGTAAACCAGGGAAGGTAGCGGTAGGGTTACAGTTGGTCCTCTGCACTGTGATTTAACAGGAAGGGAGTGGTGGCCCTTTGCAGAACAGCAATCTGGAGCTGTGGACGTGGTGGAGAGAGGCTGGCAAGGGTTGCAGGCTGATGTCATTGTGGCCTGACAACATTCTCCTGGCTCCCCTTGGTATTTCTTGCTGGACTGACTATGTTCCATTTGTCAACATTCCCTGGATTATGCAGCAACAAACATATGTAAAATTAATTTTCTAATATCACATATTTAACCTTAGAGTGTACAATAGTGGATGTCCTATTTTGCCTTATTCTAGTGCTATTGGTGATATTATGTAATTATTCTATTTCCTGTCCATATGAGTGAATTTAAAAGATTTTCAAATTACACAATTAAGCATTTTAAGCCTTGATGTATGAACATTTTCAGAGAAGAGGCATGTCTCTTCTTATGGAAGAACAAATATCTCAAGGTTAAACCCTATCTGCACTGAACAGGAGAAGACAGATATTAGAGAAAACCTGTTTTTCATCTCTCCTCTCATATTGAAGCATTTAGATGATAAAGTGGAAAAAATAGAGCTACCAGGTTTTCATGCATTGTTACCTTAAACATGTTTCTTTGTATGCTCCATGCTAGCCACAACTCAGTCATTGGTAACACAGGGCAGTCTCCCTTCTTGCTCTTAGGAGTGTCCTGCAAAGTCATGTATAGCTTCTAGCCATGGGTTAACAATGACTTCTGACAACATGCATAAAGTGAAAGAAAGCTTGTCATTTTAAAGGGCAAGTTCCTTTTGTTTATTACCAAAAAAAGAAAGATGTAAAGAGTGAGAAGATAACATTTGATCCACTATGACATATGGACCATTTACTTTTTGCTCTGTTCAGATGGGGGAAATCATGTGCATCAGGACTTACTATTTCAAGTATGATGCAAGGAATAAGGTTTCTCTATGCTGCTTCCCCATATACACTAAGCTGGGAATTTGCTGCCAGGACAGCTCCTGTCAGTAAGCTGAACTGCATGTGCAAAGCAGATGTGTGTACAAAGTGGCATGATTTTTGGCAATTATAGCTCTGTCCTACAGTTCAAATATGGAGATGAGGCTAACAAGGCCCCTCTTTGCTGCCCACTATCTCTGCTATTCTGATTAAAGCCAGTGTTTGAATTTGGACCTCAATTTCTCCATCTTCTTCATCCATTCACCTCAATAAAGCAATTTTCTGCCTCGAGGTATGTCAGGAGACTGAGACCTAAAATGCACTCAAGAGCATGCAACAGTCTTCTTTCCCTTTCTATAGAAGTGGGTAAACTTTTCTAAAAGGTTAAATACACTCTGTGGCATTTAATACCTAGATGGGCAGCGACAAAAAATATCCAGTTCAAAACCGGATGGAATTTAAAATATTTAGCTAGTGGTTTGAAATGTGTACTTCAGTACCTAGCTATAGATGGCCAATCATGAACCTTTGGAGGCAGACAAGTATAGACGTTTACTTGGTAAAATCATTTTCCCTTAGTGTGTATTGAAATAGAGCAAAAACACTGCTGCTACAGAGGCAAGTTAATTTAGCTTTGGGTGGGAGTAATAGGGCTTGGCAGGAATTCTACTTGTGTGAATTATCTCAGGCTGTAGTCCTGCAGCTCAGCTGCTCCATTCTCAGGCTCCAGTGGTTCAGTTAACATTGAAGAGAGAAAATACGAAACAGAAATTTCCACTGATTTGTCTGCAGCCAATTAGTCTGATAGCCAAGTAATAACTTCAGTAGCTCAAGTGCCTCACCAATTCTAAAGAACAGCTCACATAGGATAAAGAAGCCTTAATGCTCAGGACTCTGTGAGGAAGCTTGGATTTATTCTTTGCACATCAAAGGCAGAATATCAACGAGCTGGATAGAGCTGGACTGTAAAAAGGAGGTTGTGATAGCTGGAAAGCAAATAGATTGAGCTAGTTTGCTCATTTTGGTTGTGTTTTAAAAAGTAGGAGGAATACCCTTTAGACTACAGGTGTTGCCAAGCAGAGGTTCTTCAGCTGTAGGCAGATACTCCAAGAAGTAACAGAGCTTTCTGGCCAGTGTCCCACTGCTCAATCACAGGCACTGTACTGGTATGCAGGCTGCCAGTTAATTCAATCCTGATGGAGCAAGTAAGGTCAGTCATTGCTAATAGCACCAAGCTACTATGCATTCAGCTGTCAACCCAGCACAGTCACACCCCTCATGGAGCCACAGAACCCTCAGGGAGCCATTGGCTCATCCTGCCTGTGAATTACTCCTGGAACTCTCCTACCTCTTGTCATCTTGGACCACAGGGCTCATGCCTTGTAGCTGCTTGACAGCTGCAGATTTTAGTATGTGGCTTGTGAGCTTCAGAAGATTGGTTGCCTCAGTCTAAAACAGTAACTCATTGCAGGATCCAAATGTATAATACAGTCAAGAACAGTTACTATGAGGCAAGCTGGGGTGATGATCCAATGCATTGACTCTTCTGAGGCAATGTATGTGCACACTCTTATCCTATGGTTAAAGGCAAGAAGCTGCCCCATTTGCACAGAAGAATCAGTTTAAGTACCCTCACAGGGGATGACACAGGGGATGTCAGAGTAGCGCACATGATGCACCTACCTTACTGTAAGGGCATTCCTTTGGTGGCCCTGCCATAAGCACATGGCAATATGCAGACATGTTTGAGTCTATGACCTACAGCCATCCTCCTGCATTTTTACCAGAGATGCAGAGCTCTGAAATCACTGTGGTGATCAATACACTACAACTGAGCAATCTAAAAACGTATCTATTCCAGATGAGTGAATTTGAAAATGGTTCTTGTGACCTTTTTCAAATGCCATTCTTTATCCTTGCCAAGTAGAATTCCAAGCAGTTCAATCAGAGGAAGATTTGGAGTGTTGATGGGCGTGTTCAGGGTTGTTATTATTTTTCAGTTTTATGGAAATCTTCAGCACAAGATGAGCAATGATTTTTAAGATGTATAGACTCTGATCAACTCAGAACCTTTTCTCCCTTCACCTCATCATCCTCATCATATTAAGGAAGTTGCAAGGGGCTTTCTCTTTTGTTCCAGTCCAGTGGCACATGTTTCATCTTGTCACGCAAAGCACCAGAGAGAAAGCAAGAAAGTGGTGAAGGAGAAGAGTGAATTTACTCCACCTGCCTAAGGCCACAGGTAGGCTATGCACGTCATGCTCACTGGCAGAGCACCAAGCTGAAGCAATTTAACAGATGGCAGAACTGTGGTGATATGAAGCAAACACTGTACCAGGGATTTCAACTTGTGTTTGCATGCACAAGTGTCATGGTTAAAGCTCTTCCATTTCAGAAGGCACTCCTGATCCTAAGCACCCTTCATTTATCAGAAATAATGAGTAGAAAGTGTGAAATGAAAGTTAGAAGCTAATTGCTACAACAGTCCTTCTTACACATAAATTTCCAATGACACCTTTTCTCCTTCTTCATTACCCAAGAAGAACAAAGCCACTTTCAACCATGGCTTCATCCCACATTTAAACAGCCTAACCCTAACCATCCACCCATGAGACAGATATTTCACTCTACAAACCTGAGAGAGAATAGCTGTTTGCACATAAAGCATACATCTTTTCTCCACCACTAACTGAATCTAGAACCTGAGCTCCAGATCTGAGCCCTGTGGATGTCAGTCAACACACTTTCAAGACAGCATCACATTGCTATGCACTCACAGATAGGTCATTGGGATACTCAGAATGGGCAGTTCATGACAAAGTCCTTCCAACCCCCTCTGCACATGTGTTCTGGGAAAGTCCTTTTTGTGGAAGGAGGGGTGGGTGGCCTTCTCCACACTACAATTGTTTTTCTGAAGCTTTTACAGTTTTTTACAGCAGGAAGGAGCTTAGTGAGCAAATCTTCTTAATCTCTATACACCTCTAGGCTGACGCAAAGTACTTCTCGCAGGCAAGTAACACAAATGCAAAGTGGTTTCAAAGATACCTCTTTTTTTTTGGCTTTGACTTCATTATGAAACATAGACTTGTTAGACACTTAGCAACCTAGGAGACAACACATGCTTCTCAGTTGATGCTATCAAAAGCAGACAGAGAGACAATTACTCCAGAGCACTGGGAGCACTGTTATTGTTTAAAGATAGAATTGAGAAGATCCTGTCATATGAATTCTGTTCTGATCATGCCAATCAGTCAATACACAAGCAGAAAAACCCTGGGAGTTATATGTGTGCCATCTCCTTCAGGCAGATTGCTCTTGTACAGTATGCTGTTATCCTGCTTTGCTACTGTAATAGAAGGCATAGTAAGTCAAACAAAAATTAGGACAAAAATCTTATCTGTCTTGTTCCCTCTTGGAGAAGGAAGGGAAAGCCATGACAGTAAGCAAAAATACATCATGATAATAATAAAAGCCTTAGTAAATCCTTAATTAGAAAAATGAGTGTGATTAAATACCATGGTGTTTGGCACACATCCAACTTGGAGTCTCATTGGGAGCCATTGAAACAGACAAACAGCAGCAATTCTGCTGAGCCAGAGAGGAAGAAGACTAGAGAATAATGCTAATGAACTACTTTTAAAGGCATCTGTTTTTTCAAGCAAACAATGAATTATAGGGGACTAAGTTTTTAAGCTGAGTAACTGCATAATAAATTGTAGACATTTTAGTACTAGGTTTTGTGCTAGTTTCATGGCTTATGGCTCTGTGATCTGTGTAAATTAAAAAAGATGGGGAAAATCAGTTCTTTCTTTTAACACATATCTAAAGAAGCATCTAACCAGTGCATGACATGTAAAGATGTCTTAGTAGAGGTGGCCTTTCCAGAGAACATGGAGTGAAATAAAACTTCCTCTGTTTGAGACTGACACTTAAAAAAAAGCCTGCAATCAAGGTTTTTGGTGTAGGCTTCTTTGTGTTTAAGTAGAGAACAGTAGTGAAAAGCTTACTTTTAAACATACAAAAGGAAAATACCTTACATCAAGTTCTTTATGACTGGTCACCCAAATCATGTAGCTAGCTCTCAACATTTAGATTTGCATTGTATGTAGTATGTAGTGTGGAGTAAGAACAAGAAGCATGTTAACTAGAGGGTTTACTACACTGTTGTGCTGTGGAATGGTTACAGACCAAGAGCCACTACCATGATTTAAAAAAAATCGCATGTCAAACAAACCCAGTTTTGTTCTCTGAGACTGCCAAAGTCTGATTCAGAAAGCAAGTAGAAAGATTTCATACTCTTACGCTTCACAGCAAGTGATTTCATATTACACTTGTGCCATTCTACACTAACTATAGGAAAACCACAATCCTATGAGCCTTCACTGGAGCACGTTAAGTTGTATAAGCACTGTTTGATTCACAGATCTTCAAAAAGATAGTGGTGAAGCTGCGACTTCAGGATCCTGATTTTCATTAGTCACCTGAAAAGAAGTTCAAAATTGCTGATAAAAGACACAGGTATACGGAGGGTTGGAAGAACAGTCAAAGCAATCTGTCCACCTTGCACACCATGCCCAGTCAAGCAAAACTTGTTTTCAAAACAAAAGCTTGGCTAGCTGGGAAAAAATAATGGAGATCAGTCTTCTGCAATGAGGACCTGCCTTGGGGCTCTCTAAGGCAGCCAATTGAGCAGAGCAGCTCACATTTAAAAGCAGAAAAAGTTTTTGTATGAAAAGACAGAGAAATAATGCTGAGTAGCACAGAGATGGTACTTCTTCTGTGTACGTCAACAGTGAGCTCATTGCTAGAACAGCATGCTCTTTGAGGGAATCCACACATCAAAAAAGGAGGTTGAATATATGCAAAGGGCTTAGGGGAAAATGGCTAAAGCAGGAAAATGGAGCTGTTAGGTGGAGACTGGAGAAAGTTAATCTATTTAAGATTATTCCAGAGGTTAGTAAATTATGCTATTACAGCCTACATAAATTTACAGTGAGGAAGAGATTTAACCAAAATAATGCCTAATGAGAGACAGCAATTGGAAGATGAAACCCAACAAATTAAGCCTTGAATTTTCAAGTCAGTGATGCTAACAAACCACTAGTTATTTAACGTATAACAGATTTTCTATCACTTATGGTTATGAGAACGAAAGTGAATGTGATCCAGTTTTACTTGCATAGCTCCCTATGGGGCACGGCACTGCTGAAATAAAAGAGAATAAGCCCAGAAATGGGCTTCTGCTTCTCCACACCACCAGACCCTTACCTCACCCCCAGCCCTGTTCTGGCCAACTCCAAGTGGCTCTCACTGAAACAGTACATGCTCACTGTGGCCAGTTCACAGACCTACAGATGCACACTCCTGTGTTCTGCAATATCCTCAGTAGACAAATCAGTACTGATTCTCTAATGGTTATGGAGTGGTGCAAATTTATCTCAGCTGAGAAACTACTACATAGAAGAAATAAATCCATCCATTTCCACCTAATTTCCCTTATCTATAATCACAGTAATTCTTTCCCCACTATTTTATACTGTTGCACATCTCACAGTTTCATCTTACTCGACATAATATGACAATTCTGCATACCTTCATGCCTTCTTGCAACCGTTCCATTCAGACACAACAAATTCAGGACATTTCAAATGCTAAATAAAAATGACCCTGTACAAGGAATCTCTCTGTACAAGAATGTATTGTAATATATATTATCGTAGTATCATACATTATATGTATTATTTTATATGTATATTATTCATTCATACTTGTATTTATATGATTTAACATATATATATATATGATTTAACACATATATATATATATATATATAAACATGCAATAGAATGATACATAAAACCCACCAAGAGTGTTTTCTCTGTGACAGGAAACATGGCTCATCTTAGTTTTGCTTGATATCAAGTGTGCATTCCTTTAATGATTAAAAAAGTTATTAATGATCTTTGAATCAGCCAAAGCCTCTGAAAGTAAAAGTGTGATTTCATATACTCACAAGGCGTCTTAAAAGATTTTCTCTTTGAAAAATGGAAGCATAAAAGGAATATATTTAGAGGCCTGTAAACTGTCTAAAATTACAAGAAAACAATTTTTTTTGCATTCTTTCTTTTTAGCCCATTCCCAGATACGTGATGTTCCTCCCATGAGCTTCATGAATACTGATCACCCATCATGCACATTTGACCTCTACACACTGAACTGTACCATCATTAATGTTTCTATGTAAATCATTTTGATTTCAGGTGGCCATTTATCCCAAAGTCACTGACATGACAGATAAGAATTGAAACTCAACTCTTTGAAGTAGCATGGGGTCCTTAATCTTCCAGTTGACACACGTTGTCTTATAATTGCTTCCTCCAAGAGATGACAGTCTGTACATTTAGGTATATTATTGGTGGGTTATCAGGATGATGGGGAAGAATATTGGCATTTGCGTTATTAACTGTTTAAGGCAACAGGCAGGATAATTATTCATAACATGGTAGGCATAGTAAAAGTGATCACAAAATACATTAGTTACCAGAGGGTGCTGACTGTATGAGCTGGTTGGAGTATTTTATTCCATTTGTGTTATGGCAGATACATAACAGGACAGAGAAAGGTCTTGAATGCCACAGCCTGCATGACTTCTATTCACAGTACTGTAGAGTGTTGTATAATGCAGACCACATTTCTGGCCAAATAATCATAATGTGTTCACTAGCAGCAACAAAGCTCAAACTCATAGGTATAGAGATATAAAAATTCAAAATTAGCAAATATGTTCCCAGCATGTAAATAGTAGTTGACATAATTGACATTAAACCTCCATCTGATTTACAGGAAAGTCTCTTCTGAGTGGGGAGGACTCCATCCAGTAATGATGCCAGAAGTTTAGGACTGGTTCTGCAGCTCATGAAACAATTTAGGAAAGCTGGTTTCCTACGAAATTGCATCCTTTGTTTATTTACTCCTCTGCAACTTATGCAATAGGCCAGTCCTGCTCTTAATGTGTTTGTTGCTGTTTCTTCACTATTGCCTTGAGCAAAGAGCTTAGGCAATGCTGGCGGGGCAGTTGGCTGGGTTCAAGCTGCCTTTCCTTTCACAGCAGCACAGATGTATGTCATCTCCTCCTAAGGCAACAATTACCCAAAACTTTAAATATGCAAACTGTAATGACTCTGAGACTGTTACGCCTCTGATAGTTTGGACTTAAACCAGTCACAGATTTAGTAAGATATGAGGAAAAGAATGGGATGGAATTGGACAAACACTGTGGTCACGTAAGTCACATTTGCTTCAAAGACATGCGAGTAATTTCACGAGCATGCTATAAAAGGCAACAAAAATATTCCTTGGCTGTAGAAATTGCTTCACCAAGACACCTGCAGAGCTTGTTCTACTCAATTTATCAAAATGGAGACTGAGAGGTAACATGGTTACAGTGAAAAAATACACAATGCACAAGAGGAAAACAAAACTTTTTTTATGTACTAGAATAAACTGTAATGAGGATCAAGTTTCAAGCTGTAAAGACATGTTGACGTGGGAGTCATGGACAACGCTTAGACGACCAATGTGATCAAGCAAATGCCATCTTTATTCCAAACACCAACTGCATTTATAGGGTTACAAAGCACTTATTCTTACTGTATCAGCACTTATTTCTAATGTTATCAGCACTTATTTTTATATCTTTTTACTTTATCAGCACCTTATACAAAACCTGATTGGTTAGTCTCAAAGCTGTTGCTAATTGCAGCTGGTACTTTTTCACCCAACTACATTATCTCACTCATTTGGCTTTTTCTGTCTGTGTTATACCATCTGTCGACGTGACTTCTACATTTTACTTCTCCTTTTCTTATTTCAACTGGCTCAAAGGTCCTCTCCTAGATCCTGCTGTTGCTAAGGGCCTAACTTATGTAAAGCATAAGAGCCTACTTATGTCAAACAAAGCCTAGCTTATATTAAACAACTAAAGGGTCATCACTGCTCAATCCAGGATGGTCCACCACAAAGACAGATAAATCTGAAGAAATGAGAAGGTTAGCAATGAAGATGATTAATTTCTGGCATGTAGTGAGCAAGTTTGAGGTTCAACATCCTTCAGTTGAAGGACTGGGGACTGGGGACTAGTGGCTAGTGTTCAGATTGGGGACTAGTGACTTCACCATAGGACACAATTTGGTCAGAAACAACACACTGGGCTCATTGTAAAGGCTAAGTAATAACTGAGAGTCCAAGTCACCGAAAATGTGATTCTGGATGATCTTATGAATCTTCTAGACTTTATAAGTAATTGAGTAAAAAAATAAATGCCAAGTTAAAGATGTTTGAAATCAAGACATATGATGTAAGTGAAAACCTGCAGTTATGAGTACAAGGACTAGTTGTGCACATAATTTCTGAATTATAATAGCACATCTTCCTCCATCTCTTCCTTCTTGCTGGTGCCATTTCAGGGATCCATAAACTGACTAGTGTATTAAAGGCCTAAAGTTTTGGCCACATTAGCCATAGAACGGCTCTCACAAAAGTCAGAGCAAACACTGCAAGAACTCCCATATTAGAACATAACTTTTTTGTTGTAAAAAATCACAATGCTACAGCTCGCAAGAGCAATAAAACTGCAGTGCTTATAAATCACTGCACAAAACAGAGTGGTATTTATTTTTTTTTTCTGATAGTAAGGCTAGGAATATTTGGGTACCAACTGACTAAAACAATTCTTTGTTTAAATAGGAAGGAAACTTGGGAAAAAATAAGGAAAGCTGGATATTCTGTGCTTAGAGGGAGAGTGTTACAAGTCACTAA
This sequence comes from Agapornis canus, assembly GCA_036873685.1. NCBI lineage: Eukaryota > Metazoa > Chordata > Aves > Psittaciformes > Psittacidae > Agapornis > Agapornis canus. The sequence continues at coordinate 23,604 of JBAFWW010058789.1, read as the reverse complement.
TGACAATGTATTACTTTGTATGAGGAGAGGAAAGGGGAAACAGTGACATAGCAAAGAGATGTTTTAACAATAACACTTTGGAAATCTTATAAATAGATTCTTGACCTTTGCTGCAAAACATTGAGGCACAAGGGCCCTACAGGGGTCTACATGCATTTCACAAAAACAAATAGTATCAAGGCATTGTTTTAACCAGTGTGACCAAATATACACATGAGGATGAGAGCTTCAGTACTGTACTTCAGGCAAACATGAACATACCTCAAAACAGAACAAAGTGATGCACAATGGAGGGAAGATAGCAAAAGGTAGTTAAATCCAGTCCCTCGTGACTCTTCTTATTTTAATTAACATGTTTCCCATGTTTTTAGAGTGGTGCAGGAAGCAGTTTTAGCTAATACTGTTTTTGTAATGCAACTTGCACAGTGTAGATTTCTCACTATAAGTTATCTTACCTTGATGTAGCATACAGTGTCTGTTCAATGTGTGGTACCCTAGATAAGGTAGGGAGCTGCACAATAGTAGAGCTGAATGGCACTTACAGAAATAATGAGCTATGTTTCCATATGCATGTAAACACCTCAGTCACCAGTACACTATTGCCATTGACTTCAGCTAGACTACTGTCAATTAAATAGACAAGCTTTATATGCAAGCAGTATAGTGTAGTCTCTGGGACACTCCAAATCTCATAGGCTAGACCAATATGTTGCAAACAGTAGCTTTCTTAAGTGTATTCAAGTAACTTCCTTGGCTGAAATACTATCAGCTTCCAGGAATTACAGATCCACATTGCTGTAAAAATGGGACAAAATGGAAATACAAATAATTTGTGCTGGACTCTCAGCCTACGTTCACTCATGTCTGGTAGCCTGAAACACACACTCTGCTATGAGTTGTACAGTGGCCAGGCTTTAGCAAAGATCTGACTTTTCAAGGTGAGAGAAGCCAAAGCAAGGTGTAAGCAATGTACAGTTCTAGGCTACAGTTATGTGCTACCATGCCCTTTAAAATAAAAAAGGGGCCATAAGAGAAGAGTTTGCAAAAAGCATTGCACTGTTTTAACCATAACTCGCAAGCAGTGCTGGAAAGCAGCAAAGCAACAGTGTCCTTCAGCGCAGTACAGAAAGCTCATTGTAAGAGAACACGAGTGACTCAGGGCACTGGAATGGGATATGGCACCTTTCACCTCCAGGTCACTGGTTTCCATCCATTTTCGGCTAGCTGGGACTAGAAGTTACTACCATCAGAGCAGTGTTCAGTGAAACAAGCCAGTTGTCTCCATGCAGCTTGGAAGGGACAGCTGCCCAGATCACACAGACCAGCCCTGCAGTTATTACCCCACATGTACTGTTCTCTGAGGCTCCAGCCATGGACATTCAGTAATCATCCGAATGGCCTGAAGCTCTGAGGGCCACCAGGCATACACTACTGCCTTCTGTTTCACACAATGATAGGCATGTTCACCCACTGAGAAAGAAACAAAGACCTTCTCATATCCCCTTTGTCCCTCAGTGCTTTCTTCCTTCAGAAATATCTGCAAGAAATGTTGTCCACACTTTTCTGTAATTTTTCCACTTTTGCCAAGCCCAAGCATTGCAAAGAGATTTGCCATGCCACAAAAATCATGATTGTTAAAAAGCATATTCCATTTTATATTGTTCATTTCTCTTCTTTTTTTCTTTTTGCATTTGGTTCATATTTTCAACATCTTTTTTTTTTTTTTTCTTTTTCCCTTTTTTTCCTTTTCCCTTTTTTATCTTCTTTAGGAAATTTTGAAATACTCATAATTGAATGGATCCAGAAGCACAGACTTCAAGGAATATTTCAGACATTGTGATTATTTCTTCGTAAAGAAAAGGAGCTGGCAATTCTGTATGCTAGTGCTAATTTAGCACGCTCATTGCACAGTGAAATGTCAGTAACTGGCTCCAAGTGGAGCTCTGAGGAGGTTAGTAAGATGGAGAATCAACTGTAGCACACTTGATCAGGGCCAGAAAGATGAATATTCGATCTTTGTCCAATGCAAGTCTCACAAAAACCCTATAAAGAAATCAAGACTCTCTGGTACAAACTCAACAGGGCTATGGTCGCAGTTCCTTCTTCCCACTCCCTGCAGAGGCAGTTAGAGGTTAAACCCTTTCAAAATTTCACAAAAAATATTTTGCACTTTTTGTTTTGACCCTGAAAGTTAACCTTCCCCTTCATGCCATCATCCACCCTACAAGAGGATCCATATAAAACATCATGGCAAAGAACACTGTGCCTTCAGAACATCAATTTCTTACTGCATTTGCACACATGCCATTTGATTCATTTGCCTGTTATCTGCTTCCTCCTTGTCCTTGTGCTTCCTGGCTGCCCACTGCATTTTCCCAGTGATGCTGGCCACTGGACAGGGCACAGCAACAGGCTAAATCAATTGCTTCAGCAGTTTAATCAAACCCTTCCTTGGTTCCCCCCTTTTGTCAAGGAAATGGTATGCAGTTCTCATAGATGACACATTCAAAATGAAAACCTGACCACTGCTCAGTTGAGCCGTAACAGGACTACACTGGATCTTTCCCTACAGCAGCCAGACATCACTTGGCAGCAATACACTAGGGTAGCAAACCTACTCATGCTAATCTGGTATCCAAGGTTCCATCTCAGCTCTCCTTTGACTCCAAGCCCTGCAAGCAATTCACTAGAAGCTTTGTCAGATGTCAGAGATTACAGAAACATTTTACCTCCCTTTTGACTCCAGAAACACACATCAGGAACTATAACATCTTTAGGCACTGGATCCTAGGAACAGATGCCATAGTCTAAAATCCCTACAGTGTCAATCCTCCACATATTACACACCACTTGGCAGTGAAAAGCAAAGAGTGAAAAGACGGATGCATTTTTTTCCTGCTGCCCTGTGAAAGATGCAGTGCAAAAGTTTGCAAATACTTGGATACCTGTTATTCTTTTATATATGCATATCCTTACTTTTTAAAGTATGGCCCAAAGAGGAGCTGCTGCACCATCAAGGTAAATGGCATCCAGAAGAGCACCTGGCACTATAGAAGACATACCTTGGCCATCACCTTATGTACTCTGTTGGGTAAAGTGGAAGAACAGAGACACTATTTAATCCTTTTGAAACTGGGCATGCATGAAGGCAAGAATGTAAGATTCAAAGGCTCAGAAAAAGAATGTATCACCAGCAAATCTTCCACCATAACCCACAAAGAACTGTTATGGGCTCCAGGACCAGCTCCAAGGACTCTGGGTGGGTTTGCTGATGGTGATTGGATGTAATAATGGAAACAAATGTCTAATTATATGGATATTTTTACAGATCACACTCAGAGTTAAGCATCTATAGTAAAATTTAAGTCTTGTGTGTCTGATTCTTAGTCAATAATAGACCTTGTATTTACCACTATACTACACATGAAGTATGCATTAATGGGTGTTTATGTGCTCTCTAGAGGCTTGAACAGCATCTGAGCCAAAGTTGCTAGAATATTTTTTCCTGGCTTTCCAATAAATGCAAATAACTGAATTTCTAAGGGACATATATAATGCTTAAAAAGTCAAGGCACTGTTACTGACATTCTCCTGGGACACAGGACACTTTGGTTTAACTATTTCTGCTTCCTGACAGCTGAACTGGGGCAACCAATCCCCACTGATTTGAAAAAAGCAAACAAACAAAAAACCAAGCTAAAATATAATCCCACTCTTGGAGTTTAGATTCTTCTACCTAGTTTGACCTGAACTGCTTTGCCTTTTGATATCCACTTATTGCTTGTAATAATAGTGAGATTTTTTTTGTTATTGTACCAGAACTGCTTGGAGCTATATTCTTGTTTCTAATAAAACAAAGCTTTAAATATAGCAGATTATTTTCTCCACCCTGCCTGACATGAGCTATAATCTGATTTTTTTCTTCCTTTCATGAACACCATCTGTTTGTGACCATTAAAATCCATTCTCTATGCTAAAGGGACAGGAATTTGGAGTGATGTGTCCAGCCGCTGCCCAAACAGTACTGCCATTCCTAAGGGAACCATTACAGTCTGACACACCCAAGTATTTATGAGCCATAAACCGCCTACCCAAAATGGCGATTCATCACCCGTGCATGGGAGACGGTGACAATGACAGAGCATGTTGTAGCTGCAAAGAGAGCAGGGGAGGGTGCATGGGTCTGAGGATTTTTTTTTTAAGCCAGCAGTGTTACATAGCATCAGTTTTTTTCCCACTATGGCACCTCATTTCCAAGCCGTTTGCTCCGACAGTTCTCACAGCCAATGTTAAATTAACAGATGTCTTGGAACTAGACCCCAAATGAGACAGCTACAAGGTCACTACTTCTTCACATCAGTGTCTGTTATGTACTCAGCACTCACTTGGTGTTGAAGCAGAGCATCTTGCTGCTTTTCTTGGTGCAGTGTTACCTTCAGGGCTGGTTGAGAGACAGGGTGCAGCTCCCACACTGTCGTGGCTGAGCACCCTTCTCATTGCATCCTAGATGCAGAGTCACATGAATGAGATTCCTGCAGATGTTTTTGCCTGTTATCTCCAAGGTAAATTGTATTCCCCCATTACAAAAGTGATGTTGTAGGAAACCAATTAGAGAAGCAGCACTGTCTCTGAAGTCAGACAAGGCAGCAAATGTTTTTTTTCAGCTGAGATTTAATACAGAAGACAGATAAATTCAAGACTTTTGCTCCATATGGCAGGTGGAGCGTATCACATAGTTCTCACACCCACATGAAAAACTGCATCAGGGAACAAAGAAAATAAAACACAAATGATGTTAAGAAAATATACATGGAAGGACTGTCTTGTATGAAAACTGGCTCTGAACACTTCTGAAGCTTTATGAATTGAACAGACTACAGCAAAATTTAGATGGAATTTAAATACCAGCACCCAAAAAAACACAACCCCTGCAGAAGCCATTTTATTTTTATACATGCCAGTCTAATATTCTAGCACTGTGCATGGCCAGATAAGCAACCATCATGGCTAAGCTGTGCTTCTCAGCGCCTACTGCCCTTTGGAGATTTACAAGTGAGGCTCCTGCTGCTTATATACCCTGGGGAAACCAAGCTGACAGACATGCTCAGCAAACACCAGCACACACTGACAGCATTTTGTGAAGCAGAAAGCATCATAGGCACAGTTCTATCTTATTAAAGAGAAAATAAACAACTGGGAAAACTACAGACAAGATGAAGCAGGAAATCTGAATTGTGGTCCCAGACTGAATAGTCACTGTTCATTGAGTACAGCATCATATGACAGACACACATAGACACTTGCAACTGAAACTGAACTCCTCGGCCCCATTTCTTGCTCAGTGTTTTCACCAGTGGATTGCAGAGCCTGAATTACAAAGCATGTTCCCACACATTCCTCCCCCCTGAACCTTCAACTGCTTTTTCCATAGTGGGACACCCTCAGTAGTGGGACACCCCAGCATCCCAGCAGCAGCTTTGGCATTTCCCATCAGTCCCCAGCTCTCCCATTTTCCAAGTAAGTTCTCCCAGGCAAGCAGGAAGATGCTATATAAAAACACCATTTCTGCTGGTTATTTTGAAAATAAATGCATGGTTTTATCACCAGCATCCAGTAGGATGACTTTAAGGCCTTGCTGGGTCCTGTCTTAGGCTGAACACTCTGCAAGTGACAAATACCTACACTTAACAGTGTCTATCAGCTAATATTCACACGTCTTCACATTTAACGCCTGGTTCTGATTGCCACCAACAAGCACCACCCCTGCTACCTGAACATGCAGCTTAAGTGCCTAACCCATACAGAGAAATCCTAGGCCCAAAACCATGAGAATGGGCCTATGAGAATCACCCTTCTTCAGTCGTGTACTGGATCTGAGACCTTAGTTCCTTATGATTGTAACTCCTTAAAGACAAATACTAGGATAACCTTTACCAGACTATTAGTGAAATGCCATTGAAATGGGAGTACTCTACATGCCAAGAAAGAGGAAACAAAGAGAGACAAAGCACACAAGCCTCCTTCAGCAGACTAGAGGAAAAAAAAACATTTGCCAGCCTGCACATTCAGTTTATATCTTTCAGTAAATACCACCTTGCCACACTACCAAAAAATGTGAATCAGAGAGCAGCTTATGCATTTTGCTTCAATTCTAGTGCACAGAATTGTTGAAAAGGTCCTTAGAATTTTTCTCCCTATGCCTGGGTTATACCTTATGGACTAAGTAATAACTGTAGACCTCTATAGGAGACCTCTATGTGTGGCTTCTTCATCTGTAATATATGAGATAAAACAGCTGTATGCAAAGTAAAGTAAATAAAGTAGTAAAGAAGGGTGATGAATACTTTGACTGCTCCCAATTGCTGCAGGTTCTCTGCCTTTCTCTGCTGCATTAGGGAAATGAAGAGCAAATAGGACTGACACAGTTTGGTTCTTGCTCTAAAATTCCTCAGGTTCAGACATTCAGAATTTTGGGGGTATTAACCCAGCTATTAATGAGGCCGTTGAGTTTAGGCAATCAGAAAAAACCCAACATTATAGTGCATGCTAATCTTAAATGCCTTTCAAGGGCAGGGTGTAAATATATTGATAAAGGAGACAGAAGTTAAAAAATAACCTGCCACCTCACAGGCCACACGAACTATTTGCTTTCAGGGGCTTTGGCCAAAGATGTAAACAAAAGCCTGAAGGAATTCGCATCAGAAAGTGTATCCTTTCCTGGCACGCTCGGTACTGAGACAGGCTGAAATTCTCCTACTCGGGGAAAGCAGTCGGCTTGCAAAGCTTGTGGGTTTCTTGTTCTTGGCTGGCTGACAGCGATCACGCCGAGAGGGCGTAGGACGGCAGGCAGCGATGGCTGCTGAGCTCTCCTCGCCGCGGCAGCTGCGGAGATGCCGCATCCCGGACAGAGCCAGCGGCCGGCGCACGTTGTCGATCTCTGGAGTAAGCAGTAGCCCGAGTAGGTATACCCCTCCTCGGAGAACAGCCGGGACTCCGCGGCGTGTCTGCGCGATTCTACGTGTTACCGATAAATAAAAGGGACGCCACTCAGTGCGGAATGGCTTAACGTGCTCTTTATTGCATAGATGTGATTTCCCTTCGGTGGCAAGCTCCGCTTACCGCCCTGCACGGACACTTAGGTTTACATACATATGAGTGCATAAGCCACTAATTTAGCTGGGTGTCACTCCTCCCGAAATGTCCCCGGACGTCATACAGCCGCTGCTGGGGGAGACCGACCGATCCCTCCCCTCTCCCAAGAGGCACCGTTTCCTTTCTTTCCCTCCACGTCCCTGCCGCCGGAATGATGGAGGTGCGGAGCACGTCGCACCCCAGCTCATACAGACGCCGTCTGCCCGCAGGCGAGCATCCCCGCTGGCTCTCCCCCGGGCTGCCTCTCCTCTTCCCGGCCGCAAGGGCAGGTTCCTTTTGTCTAAGGCTCCCGGTGGTGCCCTGCCCGCCCCCCGTTGACCCGGCCCCACATCCCGTTCGGAGCGGGAGGAGTGGAAGGGGTTAACTGCACCACCAGGGCTCTGCCCGCACCATGCCGGGACACCGGAGAGGGAACCGCCGGCTGCTCCGCACCCTTGGCCGCCACCTGCTGGCCATCGGCGGCGGCGCTGGTTCCTCACCGGGCGGGGCCGGAGCAGGAAGGGGGCTCGGCTCCTTCGGTCCCGGCCCCCAGCCCTCTCTCTCCTCCCGAGACATTTCCGAGCTCTAGTGCGGGCTCTCAGCCCCCGTTTCCTGCTGTCTCAGCAGGGTGGCAACCTGAGCGCGCCAGGAACTGCCCGCCGAGGGGAGCGGGGAAGGAGCCCGGGCGGGGTGTCTCGGTCCTTTTATAGTGTAGGTCATCTCTAGTTTCTGTACCCCAAGGCGATGGAGGAGAGGAAACTGCCTCCGACAGGAAATAACTAAGAGGAAATCAATTTGTTTCCCCTTATTTACTGTGTGCTGCATCAACTGTAAGTCTCACTGGGGGAGAAGAGCACCAGGTGGGGACAACAGGCTGCGTTCCTCATCGATACGTGCCTCCTGGGATCAGCTATGACAAATTTTATCCAGATGATTTGTGTAGCTTTAAAGACAGACAAGCTGACCATTCCAGAAGGATGTTGGAATGACAGGAGGCTCCAGCCAGCGCTTCACAATGCAAGCGATCAGCAAAAATTAGTTTTTCTTTACAGGTATTTTCTCTGGAGTCACTAAGAAACCCCAGACAAAGAGCCAAGATGCTGTGAAACATCACTTCTTTGCAAATAAAAACATCTCAAAAAAGTATTGAGCTTTAGCTCAGAATCTGGGCTCCAAATATTCACTTCTTGTTTTGCAGTTTGTGCTGCAAACCGCCCTACTCACTTTCAAAAAGCAGGAGCTGCCGACACTGCTTTATTGGGAAGAGTCCTTGGGCTGAGCACTGTATCCTGGTGGCACTTCAACAGGAAACCAAGAAACGCCTGGGGCAACTCTCCCCAGCTGAGCAAATACAAGAACCATCTCTTGATAAGGGGAAATGGGAAAATCAGGATAGCCTTTCCCGTGCCCCTCCCTCTCTGTATTCTTAGCCTGTGATGAAGACAAGTTACACACATAGGTGCAGCTGAGAGCAGGAGCAGGGAAACAATTTCTAGTGTGGCCACATATGACAAGGATGCAATTGAAGTCATCTCTTAAATTACACAGACAGTATTATGTAGCTACACAATGCTGTGGAGTCACTAAGGCAACCTGTCTTTTGGTTACATTGTGACGTCTGTTTACATGCTGTTCTCCTCTGGTTTTCCCCACTTATATACAGAATAGCAACATCCTGGAGCTATTTACTCACCATTTCTTGGAGAGGGGATGATTATTATTTTGGAGGGCCCTCAAAAGAAATGTGTGTTAGATAAGATGCAAGGGGAAGATGAAAAGAAACTGGTAACAGACTATCCTCCAAGGGAGACATTTTCAAGCAAGTGTTGACTTGTGGGGTTAGTGAGAAGGTAGAATGGGTGGAAAGAAGGTTGACATGAATAAAAGACACACAATGACAGGCTTAACCGAAGTTGAAAAGTTTACTGGCTTCCTCGTGAAATTTCTACCACTCCCTTGTTACAATCCACATTGGAAAGGTGGTATGAGGAGCCAGTCACAAAACGGGTTCATGTCACTGGTTTCCCATCCTGACAAAAAAACAAAAACAACAACAACAACAAAAACAACCAACAACAACAAAAAAAGAAACAAACAAACAAATCAACAAACAAACAAACCAAAAAGACAAAAAAAGCTTAGTTTTGAATACAAAGTGGGGAGGGGAGTCTTAAAAGTAACGTCTTTGAAAAGGATGATGTTAAAGAGAAAACACACATTGCATTATGAACGTTGACACAGGTATTTGGAACCTCAACAGTTCATGGCTGTTAAACTGGGCATTCACTGTTTATCATACTCCATTTTTCCCTGTTTCCTTTCCGTGCTAATCTTGTCCCTGCACTTGGGGCGCATGGGGCGACTCAGACCTCTGCAAGGACACACTGCATTCATCCTCCTCTGCTCCCGGAAGGCACAGCTAGCGGCACTGCTCCTAAGCAGAGACTGCTGCCTGCTGCCAGGACAGAAACGAATGAGGGAGCTTGCACAGATGGGCTCCACTCTCAGCCAGGAAGCACACAGCCGAGAGGCAGCCAGAAACTGTCCTTAAACCCCTTCTCAGATGTGATTTGCCATTCTATTCACAAGCAGGTAGCTCTGAGCTCCAGGGGCTCTGGTGGGCTCCAGAAGCAAGTAAAGGGGTGTCATGGTCCTTTAGGGTTTGCACAAGGTGTGGTTGTGGATTTTATGTTGGCATAACATTTATCAGCCTGAAACACTGCAGAAAGAATCTCTGAAGAATTTGCATAGTAAATTGATAGATATTTGTGTTTCATTACTGTTCTGCCACTGTATTATTGGTGTATTTCAACCTCTGTGCTTCAATTTTTCCCACATTTATTACTGTTCACCTTCTATTGCAAATCACATTTTTTAAACATGTGGTTTTAGGATCAAACCAGGATTACCAGTGTGGTAATTACCAGTGTTCTCTTCTGTTAAATACCTAACATCATATCTAGTGCACATTTTGGCTAGGATGGAGTCAGCACTGACATCCACTTTTTGTCTCTTTTTTTGGCAGAATATTAGTTTTATTCAGGATATAACTGATTTAAGTGCATGCTTTTCTAGAGCATGTGCACTTCTGCAATATCCAAATGTTATGGGCAGTAACTAGGAACTAATTGGAACTAGCTTTTGTAGAGTTTATAAAGAAATTAATTTAGTAGTAGTTAGCAATTAAAAGAATATATTAATAAATTTTTGGAAGATACTTTTGCTTCTATTGTCAAGAAACAAGTAATAGCAAATACCAAAATAATCAGTGTTATTAGATCATCTTGATTGTACTAAGACAGTAATTAAAACCCAATTGTGTTCTTTGTTATCCTGATGGGAATCTTGAAATTGAGCCTCAAAATACTCAGCTGGCGTTTTGCCTGTTTTGCAGCACAAGCCACATAATCGTTCTTAGGCATCAGATCTTGAAAACTGAAATTTTATTCTCTCTTTTAGTAGTGAAAGTGCATGGAGTAAAAAAGAAAGACAGATGGATATTCTTGAACTAAAAAGGTTATTGAGCACCAAACACATTTTCACCAGATTAACATTCGTATTTTCTGGCTGAAAGGCAGAAGCAACTAAAATATAAGATAAGCCCCTGTTGTTCAGTGAAGCTTCTGTGAATATGAATAGTGCCTATCTAATACTGTTAGTCTGTATATGTGAAGACTATATACTCTGAGCCACTGTTCTGAAGATGAGTCGCATTTCCAAAAGGTTGTTTTAAACTTAAACAAAAGAAAGGAAGTACAGCAGAGATATCTGGCATCTATCTATGTAATTTTTGCTTCTCACAATACATTTTTAGTGAACTTTTTGTTCCATCAAAACTCTGTAAGGCTTTGTTCCAATGTCCAAGCCTCCAGAAACATCTTCTCAAATCTTTGTATGTCCCTGTCTAATTAATTTTATTATATTGAGGCCTTCAGAATTCAAGCATCCCAACTAAATAGGGTACAATTAAAGGGAATATTTTGTGGGTCAAAAGGAAAAGCAAGATGTGTGATGTGTGTAGATGTGCTATTATGCTTAAAGCAAAAGTTAACAAAATTCATTCAGCAAACGCAGTCAGAGGAGTGAACTTCAGGAGAAAAGCACCACTACATACGCACATGTTGCTCACTGAGTCAGAAACTAGGAGTAATGACACCGATATATATGTCTCAAAAATGTCTGATATGAACAATCTTTCCTCTCACTTTGCCTCACAGTTCCTAAAATTGCAACTCTATTTTAAATTGGAACATCTTCCAATGAAATGCTCAGTATGACAACTCATGCTGTAAGGTACTGATTGCTGTGCTTAAAGAGAGGATCAGGTTAGACTCATTAAAAGACTGTAGGCTGAGATGCAGTTCTTTCTCCAAACCCTCCTGTTCACTGCTTTCACTTCTTTTTTGTCAAATAACTGTTCAGTGCATACCCACCAAGTCCATTTTCACTGGAGGCCCAGGAGGCTAATTCACTGTTCAGATTCCCTGGTCAGGCACTTGCTTTCTGTGTGATTCCAACTAAATCACACTTAGATCCTCCAACACATGGGGGAATTTCTGCCATGTAGGAGTCAGGCACCTCACTGGACTTGAGAATCTGAGCTGCAGAATCTCTGTGTCTGGTGCCCCCCTGTGCAAGTAGGATTTGAAAACAAAACCCACGACCATTCTGTCTTGTATGGAATCTGAAAGAAAACAAAAAGTCTAAGAGTGAGATACTCAAATATTGTAGTGACAGAAATCTGAAGCAGTGTTAAAAACAAATACCAGAGCAAAAATTGTCTGTGTGGAAAAAAAAGTATCAGTATAAGGGCACCTTCTGTAAAGCCTGGCAAGGATCCTGCCCCACTGGGAGGCTAGTTATTAAAATAAAGGGATAAGAGTGGACTGGCACAAGCAAGAGCAAACAGTGGCTATCCTAAGTTCAAACCTGCTTTTCCAGCTCAGCTTCTGCATTAGCAAAGTAGTAATCGCTAGGTTTTCTTTGGAAGAAAACTGAGGTGTAGGTCAGTGGTTTTCTGCCCAGACCTACCATTTGGGTTATTTTCCTAAGGTAATTGCCTCTTATAAGAACAGAAAATAAATGTGCAAAGGAAATAAAAAAGTTGATCTTTAGCAGCATATGTGAAGCTAGCATAAGCCTTTCCACCTCCAAAACCCACAGGGAGAAAAGTTCCATAATCTCTATGCAATAGATTTCTTCTTGCATACATAGAGGAACTCCAGTTTCTTCATTGTTAGCTGCTTAGTGAGTTTATTCACTGATCAAATAGGATTGATTATGCCTTCGCATTAATTGGCTTGACTTACATATATGTATTTAATTGCTTTGAAATGTATTTTACTATCTGCTTGGTTTCCAGTCCACACTCTATCATAAACAGAAACAATAGAGTTGCTCACTACTGATGTACTGCAAATTACAGCTACTTAATACATGTTTTTACAAAGACCCCAAATCTGGAAACAGTACAAGAGGGGTAATTCATAGAATCATAGGACACTTTGGGTTGGAAGGGACTTTTAAAGCTCATCTATTGTGTGTCCATGTCTGTGTCCATGTCGTGTCCCGTTCTTCTCCCTCCCCCCCCCCCCCCCCCCCCCCCCGCCTCCCCCCCTCCTCCCCACC
>JBAFWW010058789.1:0-10835 GCA_036873685.1 Agapornis canus | reverse complement strand
ATCTTGTTTTGGGGAGGGGAGTTTTTAGTCCTTCTTTTTTGGTTTCGCCATCTGTCCCTTTCCCGTGCCCCTCTCTCCCCCCCCCCCCCCCCCCCAATGAATAGGGACATCTTCAATCAGACCAACTTGCTCAATAAGTACTTTATTCTAGAAGAATCAGGAAGAAATAATTCATTATAGGAGCAAACAGACTACAGTGTTTGCTGGCAAGTATCTTAATGGATGCCTGGAGACTGAGTTCTGATCTGCATATCCTGAGCATCAGCCACCACTGCTCAGACCAGCCACAGTTCACTCACTTGGAGGGGAAACACTCAGGCGGGTCTCAGCTCATAATATAACATATTCTTTTGGTAATGTTAACTTCCAGATGTTGCAACTGGGTGTGAATTCTACCACATTAAACATGCTCCAGTGAATTAACCATCTCATTTAATATGAAGGGTTTTCTTTTATCAAAAAGAAACCAAAACAACCTGGGGTCATTACCATGGTTATTGGGCATAAGATCCTACAGTCGTACAACAGCCATTGCTTAAGGATAGTCTGACTGAGCTTGTATTGACCCCTACTTTCTATGTGTGCTTCCTTTAATGAAGGAGAAATCCATTTAGAAGTGGCATTTTGTATGCATATGCAGCCTGTCGGAGCACATTGTCTGCACTCTTAAGGTGTGCCAACACTTCTAAATAAAGAAAAAAAAACCAGACTGAGCCAGCTCAAGCACTGGCCTTCACACTGCTTACCTGGCACCCTCCTCCTCTTACCTGGCTTGCACCTCCCCTACTACAGCCTCAACACAGCCTTAAGCAATCTACTTTTGTTTTTCCTGGTAGCATAAAATAGCTCAGAATGAAAGTCTTAGAGCATTACTGTGACAAGGGAGCAAAAATGCACCATCAGTCAACTGCAATCCATAGAAAACCTAAAAAGATTTATCTGAAAAGCAAACATCTTGCACATTCAGAAACAAAAGCTTGAATGAACAACTAGTCTCAGTTGTGCCTTAAAGTGAGAGGGGTTGACCTCCTAAGGACCCCTAGAAAAGAGAATTCCCGAATAAAAAGTTCATGCATTGAGACCACTCTGCTATCAGGTGTCCAGGACATTATCTAAGCTGTTACCTCTGGGTCTTCAGCCTATATGGGCATTTATCCTATTTAGACAGTATGCTGTGCAGTTTATTAAAGGTCATCTTCCATGCCGTGCAGTCCTGTGGAAACTCACTTCTCCAGATATTTGCAAAGTGTGAGTTCAAGCATGCAAACTCCTAACCATACAGCAAGAACTTGTACCAATCCCACCCAGCTGCTGTTTTAAGGTCAGGTGAGGAGTTCACCTTTGTACCGCCAGTATCACCAGTAATCAGCAAACTCTTAAATAATGTATTAATTCCAGTATAAAATAAAACTCACTTCAGTGACAGGAGACACCATGTGACTGTTTTACAATATTTGAATATATACCAGTACCATCAAGTATTGAAACACAAGAAAAGCCTTTGGAAATGGGATATATAGGGGTCTTTACCAGTTCAACTTGTGCTGAGTTCAACAGCTCATAGTATAATCTGTAGCAGGAAGCAGAAGAGAAGCCCTTACCTCCTGTGTCTTCCTGATGCATAAGTATTTCCTCTCTCCCTAGATGCAGACACCCCACATCTGCCTGCTGTGCACACCCTTTGTGTAGGTCGTGCTGGTTAATTTTGCTGTAGCTTGGTAACAGACACATTTAGCACGGTAGCAACACCCTTACGCAGTTCTCTATTACCCCTCTTCAAATCCTCTTTTATGATGAGGATTTATTTATTCTCTGCTTGAACATGTTTACTCAACAAGCAATAATGATTCTGAGCTGCCAACCACCCATGTTTTTTGTGGCACTTTCACAGGAACTGCAATTTCCTTTCATGGAAAGGAAGAGTTCTGGCAGCATGGCTCAGAGAGGGAGATCATATTCTGCAAGACAGCTGCCCTATTTTGTGAATATGTTTCAGAGTTCGTTTCTTGGTTGTTGTTTGGGTTTTGGTGGTTTGTGTTTTTTTTTTTCTCTCCAAGAAATTCTCAAAGTTTTCAATCAAAAAAATAAAAGACAATGATAAATTTGTAGTTCAGTCCTGGAATAGACACAAGCTTTGTATTCATGGTGTAGAGCAGCGATATAAAGAATCAGTGTTTAGTCCTGAAAAAGAGACATTGTATACTGTCTTTTCTCCTCCCCTCCAATTGTCTTTAGATCCTTCACATAGGATACAGGAGAGTCATGTTCAACAATTTGCTCCAAGGTGTATTTAAATTATTTAAACCTAAAGAACTCCAACAGGAGCAGTAAAAGAAACCTGACACACCAAATAAAAATAGTATCTTTGCGGTCAAAGTAACTTTCAAACTTGCACACTGTGTCAGAGCAAGTGTTGAATATGGGGCTTACACCAAGCAAATGTAGTATTCACCATATCAGTGACTTTTCTGAGATGTGCCGGAGTCACTTGCTCCTACCTGAATATTCCAGCAGGAAGCAAAGAACCTTTCCTGCCTAAACTGGAAAAAACATATGGCCTGTTCGCTTCTTTTGAGGTATGGCCCATTTTCAGTTTTCTTAAGAGAAGCTCTGGATCCTACCACCACCTCTTTGCGCACTTGCCAGTACACATTGCACAGCTAAAGGGTAACCTGAGTTCTCAAGAGTTCTGTTGGTTTCAATATTTTATTGTTGTTGTTCACATATTCATTTTCTCCTTATCCCAGGTGGAGCCAGCTTCTCCACTCTCCCTCCATCCATGAGAAGAGCTTAGCTCCTGGGACACTTAACCCATTCAGGTTTTCGCTCCTGTCCCTGCAGCCATGCAGCAGTGGGCACGGTGCAGTCACTGGTATGGGAGGTGTTCTGATGAAGACAAAAATAATTATTCTCTCGCTAGTAGAATTTTAACTTTTCTCAGTTGCTTTAAGGTTGTGAAGTAGTGTTTTAAAAGAGCCACTCAATCCACTGTTTGGCATTACAAGGTTCACACATGGACCATCTGCCTCTTGTTTATCCTCTTGTCTCATGGACATTCTCTTGCATTCTCACCTCATATTAAATTTCTGGCTGAAGATATGCTGAACAGTTGGTCCAAACATCAGAGCCACCTGATGTCTATTTGCAGAAAACAAAGCTGAGCAACTGACAAGTCAAGGACCAGAACTTTTTGTTGTTACATGCACTTCTGAGCAGTTACTGACACCAGTGTTGCAAAAAAACTCTGAACATAATGCTTTATGAAAATAACACCTCAGTAATCCAAGCAAACATCTCATTACTTCGTCCTAAGCACTCTTGAACATTACAGCTATTATATTCTCATCAGTTTTAAGAGCTGTATACAAACCCTTCCCTATTCGTATCCTATAGATAACAACATTCTACATCATTCACAGAAAATAGAGGTAATTTTGTAGCTTAGATGATACTGTATCTATACTCCCAGTGAACATACATATGCCTATCTACAGCTTTCTGGTGTTTCTCTCAATGCAAGTACAAATGCATGCATAAGTGGTACAGAAAGAGAGGCCCTGGGAAAGTATTTGTTCATAGCTGCTTTAAACACACCATAAATTTACATACAACAATTGAAAAATGTTCAGAAGTTCCTAATGAGATATAGAATAGAATACATAGAAGAATAGGAGACTAGTACTTAATTTTAGTCCTAGCTCTGACTGCTCTGACAAATTATTGCCTGCCTGCACAACAGGTACTTCAAGTATATAGCTGAGAGTGCACTGGGTAAGACTCTTCAGCACTAAGGTATTTTGTATGGATCAAAGTTAACATTAACATGAGAACATGAGCTGAACAGCCGTCTTAGTTTACTAAATTAAATAGCTATTGCCACCTACTGGCTGGATTGCAATATTAATCTGACAAACTATTTCAAATTTACAAGATCAACCACCTGTGTTCTCACCACATGAAAAAAATCTACACTAATAAATGAGTAATTAATAGTTTCTAACTTCTTCAGTGAGGAAATGATACTTAATAGTGCTTTCTATTACAAGATAATATTACAAGATATTACAAGGTGTACTAGTAAGGCAGTTTTGTACATTCAGAGATTCCGTCATGTGGCAATACTCTGCAGTGCTAGATACTATTCATAAAGTAATTAATGTCCTGCTCTGCCTGTACCCACCTCTTTCCTAAGACAAACAAGATGTCTGAGGCAGGAGGATATATTCTCAGCCTGTTTGACTAAAGCAAGACAGATTGCAGTGGCTGGCTGGCTGTAGGTCCTAGAAATATCATTGCATTTAAGCAAGGCTGTGGTTATGATCTAGCTGAAGAATGGGCATGCATTAATAAATATATTGCATAATTTCTGCTATTAGCAATCAATGAATTAGCTGCACTCAAAGCACTTCTAATTACCCTACATCCATGCATCATCAAAGCTGAATGTCCTCTGAAGAAGGAATTCCATGACATGAGCACAGCTAATCATGTCTGCAATAGTATTTTCCAAGAAAATCCAAAGCAGTTAGAACAACAGGTAATTCAAGAAATTTTGATAAATTACAAAGAGAAGTTGCTTTTAGTTATGGTCCAACCCCAGCTTTGCAAAAAAAAAAAGTCCATGAATAACACAGGATGAAGAAATTCATCTTCATTCGGAGCAGCTCAAAATTTTATCTCCTGCCTTCCGCCAGATGATTGATTATTGCTGTATCATCTAATGAATGTTACTCTACCAAATCAGTCAGTACAGTGCTTTTTCAAAGCTTCAATGCAAAGTCCATTGTTAAAAGAAAAAAGGTATACATGTGGTTTGCCCAAATTTGTACCAAAACAGGTCAGAAAGTGGTCATCCAACCTGCACTAACTGTACAGGTAAAGACAGCAGCCTTTGACAGATGAATGGTGATGAGCAGTTGGGGAAAGTATTTTCTTAGTTAAGCCTAACCAGAATCATGAAAGGAAACTTCCTAAATTAGGACCTATTACATAGTATTGTGAGGTAATTTTACTATTTGGCTTAGTCTGCAGTAAACTGAAATGACTCCTATCAAGAATGAAATTATCCACAGAAGTGTTTAGAATACAGTAATTTAGGTGTATTGACTGTACATGTTCAGCTATTTCCTTACATTTATATATTGTTCTTGTGCAGACCAGCCCTCACATTTCATATATATCTTCAGATTTCATTAGTATCAAGCATAATGCAGGCAAGGAGAATGACACATTCAGTAGAAACCTGCATTAGAAAATTACATAAATGCTCTGCAAAAATTGGCAGTAGCAGTCAACATTTGAAGTGGGACACATACCAGTCTCAAGCAGTCTCAAACAAACAGCTATGTGACTTTCATAAGCAGAAAACTGCTTGGTCCTTTCCACCAATATTTGGGATTTACCTTGAGGTTTCCTGCTGAAGACAAAAACTACTCATAGTTTAAGAGACCTCTGAAGCTATTCTACAGACTTGGGGAACATGCAGTTGATGTTAGCTTATTTTAGAAAGTATCTGTAAAAGTGTCTGCAAAGGAAAAGCTGTCATGGGTCCCTAAATGCTATTAGGTATTCAGCCATCTCCCATGAGCATACTGAAGTACTGTAGTAACATGTAATTACTATAGCCACACAGTTTGTCTCTACCAAGGAAAGTTAGGGTTAAGGAATGAACTTGGCCATAGTTCTGCTACAGCATTAAGCTTGGCAAGCAAAGATGCAGCAACATCCAAAATACTTCTTTTATGATGCCAAAATGACTATTATTTTTTATCCTGGGGGATTATACTACAGGCTGATTTTATTCTGGCTATGCTGTACTGCTGTTTTCATCTGTCCCTGTGTTCTCTTCCACTTTAGAAACACTTCAGAGCTATGAAAGTTACTTGCCATAGGCAACTGAAGTTGCAGATATTTGGCAGCTGGGAAGGAGCTTAACACGATGCACGGCATGGCAAAATCCAGTGCTTAAAATATGATGAGGACAAAGTGTTATCTTTCGCTCAAGTATAACGACCCTGGAAAGAGGGGTGGTGAGGGGACAGCCACTGTTTGCTGGAACCCCCATGAAAACTAGTATGGGAGCGACCATGGGATGGCGGTCTTGGTTCACACAAGTATAGCTTAAACACGACCACGTAAAGACTTGCATAGTCACCGAATAAGCACGCCCAGTCAATTGCTCTTCATCCAAATCTGTAGCAAGTTAATCAGTTCCCTTTCTCTCAGCTAGGCATGATGTTAGTAGCACCACCAAGTCCTACAGGCTGAGAAGTCTAATGTTAACCCACCATACAACAGGGAGGCCTTTTAAAGAAAAATGTTATTAAAGATTTCAGATACATGCTGAAAAGACAAGCATTCAAAGATAATTTAATAAAATGAAATGGCTTAAGGTACATCCAGTGGAATAAATAATAATGGCACTTAAAGAAATCATCAATTTTATATTCAGATTCTCTATACATTTTAAAATTCAAATTGGTATACTATTTGCTATTTCAGGTTCATTAAGTCTTTTCTTAGGTATCAGATTAAACTTCATGGCAGCTACTACAGAATAGGTACAACCATAGTTATTTTACCAGATAGAGAAACAGATGTACTATTACAAATGCCAACAGAATAAAGGAAGATAATTTTTAATTCAAAATCTTGTCAAACAACCATGTTGATAGCTTTGTAGTTCCCAGTGCACAAATCTGATTTGGATCAGTTTAATAACGCAGGAGCTGAATTGTCTTTAGTTATGTCACAATCTCAAGTCTCTATGCAAAAGCAGGAGGTCAGCCAAACATGAATCATATCAGGAAAAACACAAATGCATAAGGAACTCACAAAGCACCTTAAAAATATTCCAAGTTTCAGCTCTATATTCTGAAATAGTACTAAGTCCACCTTTAGATCTATTTGAATTAAAATTCACCTTGTGAAAGAACAGCAGACATCAGAATAAGAAACAACTTGTAGCTGTGCAGGGGCAAGCCATCACGTTAACAGAGAGCACTACAGTACAGACAGTGAAATATGCTTCATGACATGCTTTGAACTCACTGACTTGCAAGGACACATTTTAGACTTGCTCAGTTGTTTACCAGTGTGTATCTGCTAGGAGATGTGCACATTGAGGCACATAAAATTAACTAAAGCTCTAACAGTTTTAAAACCCCCAGACTTTACTCATTCTGTGCCTTTTAAGCCACTTGGAATTTCCCTCAGCCTTCTCTGAAGATTAAAGCAAGTTAAAATAAACACTTTTAATACAATCAGCCCCTAAACTTCCTCAAAGGGGACTTCCAACCAATAGATCCAGCATAAAAGCCCAGAGAATAGCCAGAGGTGTTTCTCTGAGAGCTGTTTGGATACTCCATGATGCTAATGCTGCATTCAGATTTTCAGATCTGCACCTTTGAGAAATGCTCCTGCAGTGTGGATGCAGCTAATCCCATCAGTTGACAGGTTTTACTTATAGCATTCTACAGTTAGAGACTATGTCGAAAGCACCTTAACATTATGCTTGCTTAAAGGGTTATGTAGACCGCTATCTGTCACCATATATTTCTGCTTAATCACTATAGGTAAAATGTTTTGACATTTCAAAAGCATTAAGTAGAAACTTGGAAAAATGATGATTTTCAAAAATATAACTGTTACCAAAATGTATGGTGACACATGAAAAATATTCCATCACAATTCTGAGCAAACCGATAACCTTAACAAATCATCTTTGCCATTTAAGGCAATCAATTTTACCTCAACCCATGTATTATTACTGCAATTCAGAAAGCAAACAAGATCAAAAATTAGGAACTGTGAAATATGATTTTTTTTTGTTTGGTTGTTTTTCTTTTTTCCAGTTGCATTTTCATTAGCACTTTATCAAACAGTAGAGAGATAGAACTACAGGAGATGCTCATTTTGGCATATACTTATTCGGTGTTTCCTACTGATGAACACCTACCTCTGCATCCTATGCAGGAGAGTGAGTCAAACTGGATCAGTTGCTTATTAATGTATAGATTTCATTTTCTCAAGAAAGCAAAGGTGCGGATTTTTTGTAAGAGCAGAGCTCATCACTTCTGTCCCTGTCATCCCTAGTGCTTAAGAAATCTTCTCTGAAAATGCGTAAACAAGTAGTTGACAAAGTATTTGTTGGCTTCACCACGCTCTGCAAAACTTTAAGGTGAAGGACAAAGATTGTGGCTGTAAATACCTTTCCCTATGGCTCAGCAAAGAGCTACTCTCTGAGCAAGAATTACCTAATTACACTGAGTAAAGATCTCAGTGTCTTGTACTCAAAAACTTCTCCAATTATACTAAGTAGTCTAAAAGAAGATATCTAACTAAAAATGTTATCCTACACACTTCCTCAAAACAGCATGCTGTAGTAAAATACTGCTACTACATATTTAGTTTGGCATTTGTTGATGATTATAATCAAACAGTTAATACATCATTGTTGTGCAATTCAGTCTCACATCAGATGAATAGCTCAACCTTTGCAATACCTTCCTAGGCAGAAACAAAAACTGGCATCACAGTCTTCTTCTATGGCAGTGCTCAACTCAACTGCTAAATCACCGCTTTTCCCATAACTTTTACCCACCAAGGGAACAGCATTCATCCTGTTGCCTTTTGAGAATTTATTTTTCATCTGACAACTGGCTGGTTGCTGCCCAGACTTTCAGAGTTCAATTTCATTAGCAAATGCAAGAAGATTCCCTAATAGTTCCTTGAAGCTCTCTAAAATACAAATGGTCACTGACAAGCAAATTAGAAGCTCCTTTTTTATGAAGGAACTGGAAAAGAAGGGAAAGGAGCAAAAGAGAAAGTTACATCTAATGTGAGACAAAGACAGTTGTCCTGATGCTCAGCACTAAGCAGCATTAGCATCAGACACAGAGTTGTGTTCCATGGCATGTCCTGTGTGCATGAGGAAGGAGGAATAGCTCTGGAAATGTTCAGAAAGGCTCAGTACAGCTTAGGCAGATTAGTATCCCTTGTTTTCAGTTATGGCAGAGGTTTTCAGCATATGGTCTGTGGATCATGGATGCTCTGTGAAATGTTTGAAATAGATCTGCAAATGTACCTGTGAACAGTGAGGCTAATGTTACGAGGCTGCAGCTTATACTCAGGACTGAACTTCCACTGGAAAAATGAACAGGTTCTTCAAGCTGGTGAAAGCCTGCAAAGCAGGCTTCACTGTTGGGGAGAGGCTCTTACAGGGCACTGGGCAGCTAACAGAGTTGAGCAACTGATTAGGAGTAACCTGACTTACCCTTGACTGTAAACAGAACCCAAAGAGACCATCCTCCCTGAATCAAAGCTAATGTTTGTGAATATCCATTACAAGACTCAGTATTTAATATTTTCTTTGTGTTTACAGGTCTTGTAGAAGGAGTATTAGTAAGCAAAACAGTGAATACAATAATAGAGGTCTGTTACTGCTCAGCCCTCGTAACCATCCTGCTCCTCTATTATTTCTCATTATCCACCAATTAGCAGTGCTTCTTTATTTTTCCCCAGTTTGTTGTGGAAAATAGATGTATCTGAATAAGACTGTTGCAATAACTAGAGGTATAGTACTATCCCAAGTTTATGTTATCACAGCCTGTTGTTATGAAATATGTCATAATACACAATACAAAGATGTCACAGATTCCTCAACAGAGATTCAGTCTACAGTCAAGCAAGAGGGGAAGATACTCATTTTGCTCTTTTGACTTAATAATATGCACAGTTGAATAGTATCTTCTAACTTACAGCTTGTCTCTGCTTCTGATTGGGTTTGCTGCATGTTTATTTATGCTTTACTCCTCTGTGTGACAACCTCTCTATTACAGTCATCAGCACATTTCCTAACGGCCAGTTTTGACAAGGCTCTTTGCATGCACAGAAATAAACATTTGCCCTTTTCTGTTGAAAGTGACCAAATAGATCTGCTCCCTGGTGGCATAACTTCTCCACATACACAGAACATACACAGAAGCCTGGGCTTTATTGGTCTCTTATCCATTCATACCTTTACTTGCTTTGTGCTTACCTATACTCCGTATAGCTTCATCTATCTATACAGTCATACCATTACTACAAAAGTGGTACAGTTTTACTACTGCTGACTTTTCATTCTATGCAAGACTCCTCTGAGCAGGCTGCTCAGTGTTAATGGGTAAATGGACTCAAAGAATAAATGTAAACTTAAAATATGTCTTCAAAAATTTTGTGGCTAAGGAAGAAAAAAGGAAACTAACCTGAATATATCATGACACTAATCATGCATCAATTTCAATTCACCATATCAGATAATGTTGCACCTGGATGTTTGATGTTGTCAAGGATGATTTAAGTTAAAGTGTGCAGCTTATCTGTTACCACAAATCCTCACATTCCCTCACTCTTCAGTGCAAAGATCATCTCTTTGACTTCTGTAAAGTGCATGAGAGAGAGCCCTAAAAAGCCATTAAACATA
Source organism: Agapornis canus (assembly GCA_036873685.1). Lineage (NCBI taxonomy): Eukaryota > Metazoa > Chordata > Aves > Psittaciformes > Psittacidae > Agapornis > Agapornis canus. The sequence goes on along the minus strand of JBAFWW010058789.1, from coordinate 370 downwards.
TATTATCTCCAGAAATGATGTGATATATGAAGTGAACTAATATTGAGAATATAAGGAAAAATCATTTGAGCAGAAGATAGCAAAAGAAAATCCAAATATGATAATTCCTTTTTTTCACGACTTCAACCCACAAAATGAAAATACATTTCAGCTAAGTTGATGTCATATTCATACCATAGAAAAAAAAATCCAGTGTAAGAAAGTGAAAAATACCATTTCCAGTCATTATTCCACCCTGCCCTGTGCCTGGTACCTCATGCTTGGTGGGGCTGTGCTTTGCCAAGATCCCAGAGCCCTCCTTGGCCCATGCACAGCTGAGGCCCTGGTACTACTATCAAGGCTGCTCTGAGAAGCTGTGGCTGCCTCATCC
>JBAFWW010058784.1:6060-17915 GCA_036873685.1 Agapornis canus | reverse complement strand
AAAGTAAAACAGAAAAAAATAAAAAAAGAAGAGTAAGATAAAAAAAAAGAAAAAAAAAAAAAAAAAAAAAAAGCAGGGGGGGGGGGGGGGGGGGTGGGAGAAGATCACACTGAATTTCACGTATAAAGCATTACGTGTCGTATCTTTCCACTTTTGTCTGCAGTTTCAGTCGAAAGCTAGAAAAGGCTTACCTGTATGATTTACTTTTCTTGAATATATCTCATAACAGACTACGAGAACTACTAAAATAACAACTTCAATCACAACTGGTATGAAAAGTTTGAGAGGCACCACGAAGGACAGAACTTTAAGCTCCAGTCTTCCTTCACTCTTCCCTAATTCAAAAGTAGCTTCACACCAATATCCACCACCATCCTCCTTGGTGAGCTTCAGTATCTTCAGCTGGGTTATACTGGCAGACTTTTTACCAATTACATACCTGTCTGCCAGCAAAGACTCATTAATGACAATCTGAAATTAAAAAATACAAGTCTTATTTATGTAAAGTGTCTAATCAAATTATTTATATTATCAATAGACAGTTCTATATAGAGCAATGTAAAAACAAGTTAGGAACAAGTGGCATTTGTGAATTATGTTTACTGCACCTCCAAGGGAAAGTTTTATCTTAGCTGCCTGCCTGTGTTCCCTTTATATTCAGTGGAGGAAAATACACACTTTTAATGAGCAAGTTGTCTGACCTGGTTTAGTCTACTTAAGATTAGATGAAAGGTAGCCCTGACTGACTCTACTGATTCTCAACTGCGAAAGGCAACTTCAGGTGTCAGGATGCAATACCCAGGTTTTATCACAGCACAAAGCATGTACTTTCAAGCTGAACTGGGAATGCTGCTTCACTGGAAATTATGTTGACAGTCTTACAAGCCAGTGCTACTCTCCAGCAGCACAGGGAAGACAGATCTATTTACCTCATCTCTAACTTACTTTAGAAATTAAATGGTGCTTCCCCAGAAAAGGGCTAGAACAAAGTGGCTATGCTTCTAAGACTAATTGGAATCTTGAAACGTGGGTATGTGAAGGAGGAAAACTGCGGAGTAAGATTTTTCCTTACAGCTTTCCAGGCAAGAGCAGAAGCGAGAAGAGATTTCAGCTCCTTCAGAATCAAGTGCACAACAGTGCCCCAGAGGCCATATAGGCTGGGAAATATGGTATTACTTTTACATGGAGAAGAAGAAAAATGGGTATGTGCCTGTTCACCTCAAGCCTCCAATATCTTTCATGTCTTTACAAATGTCATGCTGTTAAGATTTTTCTTGGTATCAAGCAGTAAAATTTGAACAAAATATGACCACTAATATAGTAAAATGAAATACCTAATGACCCGCCTGATTTGTTTCCCTTCTATCTGGGTGTAAGAGTATGGCACGGACTTTCTGAAAAGGGAGCATCATAAAACACAGAACAAAAACTAAATCCCTGGAATAACAACTATTTCTAAATATCATGGATTTTTTCCCCTTCATGTACAGAGATTTAAATGAGCTTTAATAGAAATTCAATTAGTAGAGCCTACAGCAAAAAGTCATCATATTTTACAAAGTGTCTGTACTTGGATTTTTCCACATTGTTTCACTTGGCAAACAGATGGAAACCTTACCTGTTTACTTCCATTGGTCTTATACCAGGTCCAAGAAATGGCTGTATAGCCAGGACATTCACAAATCATTACAGCTGTATCTCTAAGGTAACTGATTGTGGGTTTTTCTTTTCGTTCGATTTTCGGTACTATGAAGTGGGAAAAAGTTCATTATGTGAGAGCTACAAATTTTAATTACAATACTGCAAAAAGACGTTTAGATACCTACTTATAGTGGCCCATTCACTTCCATTTCCCTTAAAATATAGATGATTCTATTATTCATGACATGATGTAATGAAGAATCATTTCAGGCTGACACTACTCATACAGAATTTATAAAGAAATTATGAGAATCCTGTTCACAGTTGCTGTCTGATCTTAGAAGTTGCCAATTAAAACTGAAAACCAAGTGATACTCAGATTCTGATTTCACCCTTGGCCATTTCCTCTTTCCTTGAAAGCTGTGAGCTACATGCTTGTTTCTAGTACACTAGAAAAACATACTAATTTTTGTGCAACTTCACTCAAGCAGCAAAAAGTCATGCAAGTCTATCCTACAGATGACATACAAGCCTTCCACAGCAAAAGCCAAGAGTTGTTGAATTTATTCAGGCATGCCACAGATATATTTGCTCAGCTGTAATTATATCATGCTAGAGTATGTATTTTCCCTTCCCCTCGTTATTAGGATGTTTACCAGCATGCTTTCTTCAGATCCATTTATTTTAAATTTTACCTAAAAGCTTCGTTGTTCTACCTTGTAAGTACAAATCCAGTACATCTTATATTATATTGATCACACTAGACTAAACAGGCCAAGAATTTGTTTTCAGCGGTTATGATGGAACAATTTGGTATAAACTAAGACTGTGCTTGTTCACCCCCCTCTTAATTGGCTAAGCACAAATTAATTTTCCACAAAAAGTTCACTTCTTGTGAGCAAACAAGCTACAAAATTAACATTCCAGAAACAAATATGAGAACAATTTCTTAAAAAGAACACTGCTTAAAACCTCAGAATTTGCTGCACTGTACATCAACCCAGCATCATTACTAGTGGAGTCTTTGCACTCCATGCATATTTGTTTTAATCATTAAACACTGTCCTTCTAAAGAGCTGTGGCAAAGTACCTTCACTCCTGTCAGGTAACTGCCAGTAATTGCTTACACCTCCCTGGCAATATAAAGAAAAGGAAAAAAAAAGAAAAAAAAAAAACAAACAACAAACCCCCCAAAAAAACACAACCAAAACAAGAAAATAAAAAAAAAAAAAAAAAAAAAAAAAAAAAAAAAAAAAACACAAACCCCAAAAAAAACCACCACAAAAACAAGAAAAAAAGAGCTTAACACAGGAAAGCAAACAGAAAACCCTCCTACCCAGCACAATAGCATTCTTTTGGTCAAAAAGATTCAGCCATTCTGATGAGCAGCGAGCAAACTACAGCTACTGGCATACCAACAACACATACGACCACATTACCCATGAACAAGGACACAAATATCCCTCATGAGTTCTGGGATCTGGCTCTAACAGAGTGGTTAATCCTGAATGTGCGAGGAAATATTGTGCTTTGTTCCAGATATTTTTGCAAGAATTTTTACTCAGCACTGGGCTACACAATAAAATGTTGAGATGAGCTCACATACAAATACTGGTGATCACACCAGTATTTGTACCAGTCAAGAGGTCCACACTAGTTTATAAAGACGAGAGTCATTTCAGAGTGCATATACCTGAACAGGTGCTCAAGAATCCCCAAAAAAAGGGCAAACAAATTAATCTAGTCTACCCTTTAATACAGCTACTACAACACTTCAAAATACCAATGAATGGTCTCCATATTTAATAATTTGATCTTTCTATAAGTACCTCATTGTTTTCTGCAAACATGGGTAAAAGCTTAACGCCTCAAAATTTGCAGGGTCATGCCATGCAGGAATGGGGAGGAAGGGGAGGAGACGCAAGACATCCATAATGCCTAACTGCCTTGTGGAAAATCATTGCAGTTAGTTACAGCAGTGATGACTTGAGCCACCAAGTCTATCAACATATTACTCATCTTTCAGTTTGAGATTTGTTCTCTCTGCATTATTGACTGGAAGATTCAAGGACTTCTCCTTCCCATTTCCTTCACTCTTACATTAATCTTAAAAAATGTCAAGCCAGTACTTTTTATGGCACCAGAAGTGGCAGCATTCAACCATTGCAAAACAATTGTCCCATCTTCTTGTAATAAATCAACCAGTCCTATGCACTGTTCTGGAAAAGATGACTACCCTATTGAGTCATTCCTGCTCTTACTGAAACAGTGTACTTTCAAATGAATAACATCTCCTTTTCACTTTTTTAATCTAAACAGAAATGGGGAGACATTCAACAAAAATTTAAGCATATACTGACAAGAAAAACATACAATCATTTTTAGAGATTAAAAAACCTGAATAAACTACAGTTTTGACTTCAATATTACAAGCTAGTCTCTCTGGCTGAAGGTTTGAAAACAGCTATTGTTTCAGGAGTTGAACATATATGAGAGTTTCCTCAAGTCATATGAGCAGGTATCTCACTGAACAAAGGCAGCTTGCAGCACTGAAGTGCAATGCCCTGCTGGTTACCTCACCTGAGGTTAGGGTAAATATTTGAAGAGGTAGCAGTTTTAGAAGCCTATGTTCAGTGAGAATCTCTCTCATATATATAGCAGCCTGTGGACCCTTCACAGATCAAATGTTTGTCTTGCTCTTTACAAAGTCTGGATGGTGAGAATTGAAAAGACAATAGCTCTCTAAAATATGAAGGTTCTCAGCAGCTTGTATTTGTTTAATTCCCACATCTTGCATTCAACTGGATTTCACCTACTACTGCTGGGACAATATTATTGGAGAAAGAATGTAACACAGAAGAAAGGGCACTCCTACTGCCCAATTAAACACCATAACTATTAATGTAAGTGCTGTTCTTAGACAGAATGACAGATGCACTAAAGCAGCAATATGGTGTTTCAGAACTAGAACTGAGTTTGTTCAAAAACCTGCCTCCATTCTACCAATCATTTGCTCCTCTTGTAACATCGAATCTGAAGCCAAACTTCTAAGTCATTTGCTCTACTGAAGAATTTATCTGAGACACCATCCTTTTCTCTCAATCCCCAGAAAGTGATGAACATTTATGCCTGCTTATGGATGGAAAAGGAAGGGGAAATCAGTTGCTCATTTAGGAAAAAATTAAGGCGTATATGGTCTTTTGGTTTCTAACAAGTTTTGTTAAAGAGGCTTCAAAATTATTCTTCCCTCCACACCTTTGATAGTGAGTATCACTTAGCTTGTCCATATTAGTCACTGATTATCAAATTAAGTTGCAATTTCCATACTATCCAGAAACCATAATAACACACAATTTCAATAGTCAAATGAAGCAAATCTAAAGTAAAATAAAACTGAAGTTAGTTAAAATTGAATACAATTACCTTGTAAGTGAAAAATACCACTGAGTTGTATTTCACCTTTCAGGGTGCAGATGTAGCTTCCCAACTTACTGCTATCTGAGACACTAACTCTTAAAAAAAAAAAAAATAAAAATTTGGTTTTCTGCTTGTATTCTCTTTTGTCCTACAGCTACTGGTGACTGCTAACTCATATTCTAAATAAACAAAGAGATTAATAGTAAAACAGAAGAGATATTGCTGAAACACTGGATTCAGATTCACTGCAATGTAGAAACAACATGACATTTCTAAGAAAACACAAAAGCACAAGTACAGCTGTGAACATAAATATTTTCACTCTCTATGCTCATAGAAGGCCAAACATTTTTAAGCAGTATGATCTACAGTTTACCAAACAGAATATACTATATAGTTCACATGGCAAATCCATGTCCAATGTAGGACTTCCGAAGAGATTATTTAAATGGTTTATATTCTTTCTAAAGCCAGTCAATGGCTAGCACAGCTTCAATACAGAACAGTTTTAAGGAGCTGCCACCTGCTGAAGCCCAGCATCTTGGGCAGTAAACATTTCACAGGCACTTTGTCCAAAGATTTACATGGCTGTGCTTGTGTATACAGACTTGCAGAAAAGTGAAATACACTCTCACCACATTTTCCCTTATAGAAATTTTAGATAAATATTACTGATGTTAAGAACCCAAAGCTATACAGAAATCAACTGGAGACTACCTCATTAAATATCTGTAGAGGGGTTAATTTTAGAGTACAACAGTAATTAGTATCAATTGAGGAAGATTTCTACATTTCTTGAGTCTCCTCAAAGGTTATAAAGAGTTAAGAAAATCTTTAAAACAAAACATTTTTGCTGTAAAGCTGTTTTCTTCTTTGTTTTGCTAATTATGACCTAATCATTGATGACTTTCAGATTACTTTAAAGGAGCACTGAAATGGAAAAGAGAATGTGGAAAAACAGGGAACTTGAAAATGTAATTGAGATATTTTAGCAATCTCAGACTAAGACTACTTAAATTCTTGGTAATACAGGACTTCTTCCTTCATGCTTGTGGTAACTTCAACCTTTCTCCTTTCCTGCAGCTTCAATATACCAATTAATGTACGTCTGTAATCACTGCATCTTGCTCTAAGACAGACATGACTAGTGCTGGCAGCGTATATGCATGGGATAGCTCATTAGAACCTACAAGTCAAACCTTAAAGAATGTTACTTACTTGATGCTCCAGCTGTTATCAGTTTTATTAGTATGACTGATTGTTTCATTTCCCCTCTTCCAAGTCACTTGAAAACTTTTCAAATAGGAATATTCCTTGTCCACCAGGCAAGTAAGTTCAACTTCAACTACCTTGTCCAAATGGATAGTTGTTTCCACAGAAGTACCAGAAGCACCTAAAAAGTTTAAAAAGTATATTTACGAAAAACATTTCTTCATTGTGGAAGAAGAACAGATTCAAATTTGTGTTTTACATATGCTGGATTACAAGTGAATATATTGTGTTGCTGTTACACTTTCCAGGCTAAAACTGCAAAATCAGACAATGCCAGTAACTTTAAGCCATAACTGCATTATAATACACATCCATTACAAAAATTACACTGACTCATTCTGTAGGTAAAATTCTTATGGAGTTCTAACATACAAACATAGACATTCATTTCACAGAAAGCAAGATAAGATATTCTTCTACAGAATTTAACCCAAACCAAAGTATACTAAGTACTTAGCTCTCTCCAGGGGCAACAATGTCTGCTCCCAGTCTAAACTTCCTTTTCAAATTCACATTTTGTATTTTAAAAGTACGCTTTATTTGATTAATAATAACAGTATGCATAGGCAAAATATTAATAATCTCAAAAAGATACCTGTAAGTATCTATAAGCATCCAAGTTTCACCCAGTTGCATATTTTTATGATACTGTGAGACCACAGGTAACGTCTCACTGCTAGTGAAGATACTGACAAAAATCCACAGCCTTAACATTTTTGCATCTGGCTTTTCATGCTACAGCTGCTGAATTTGAAAACAAGTCATCTCCAAATTATGGCTGCCTTTGCCTTCCTAGTGGCAAGCCAGTACAATTACAATACAAAAACATACCAATACAGTAAAACCACCTGACACTTTTTATGCTTATGAAGCTTGTTAAAAGCAAAGGTGAGGGTAACCAAAAAGTAGATTTCAACAGCAGATACTGCAAGGGTGTTAAGGCACTGGAACAAGTTGTCCAGCGAGGCTGTGGTTGCCCCATCTGTGGGAGAGTTCAAGTCCAGGCTGGATGGTGCTTAGAGCAACCTTGTCTAGTGGAAATCGTCCTGCTCACGGCAGCACAGCTTGGTACCAGCTGGTCTTTAAGGTTCCTTCCAACCTTAACCAGTCCATGATCATCTGAATACCTTGTATCTTCTCTATCTACTCAGCTTTTTATAACACACTTGACTTTTTACTGGTCAGCACTGACATTTTATTTCATAATTGGCGTTTTCTTTCATACCTTTTAGATACAACTGTGGTTAGTCTACCCAAAAATTATTCCATGCCTCACCTCAATCCTACCATATAGTATCTGATGGTCAAGGGTACAGTTATATTTCACAGCTCACTCAAATTCTTTGAGAAAAATCAAGTTTTAAGGTACAGCTCATCGATCTAGTACTGCAAGTCATACCTAAGCAGCAGCAGCTGGCTGAAGTAGAACCTCCAGATACTCCCATAAAATATTTAAACTTTGCTGGGTCTGGTACACACATTTACAGCCTGCAGAATAGCACGCCCAAAGTCCAAATCCCAGCCAAAATACTGCAGATCTGTTGAACTGGCATCAAACTTACAGGTCCAACACCTTAAGCCTTCATAGCAGAAGTCAGTAACTGCAACTCATTGATTAGAGCCACTACACTTAATAAACGTGCCAAGCATAACTCACCCTGCTGTTTACAATAGAAGTAATTTTACAAATGGAACTGATTTCAGAGTAGCTAAACCTTTACAGTCGGATTAATTACACTGACTATAAGTAGAATCTGTACTTCGAGGTTATTTAGAAACTTCACACTTTTAATGAATGGAATGTGAAAACCCTATGTTGTTGAAGGCAAACCACTACCACAACCAGTATCTGGGACATCTCTGTACCGACAGTACATGTCTCAGAACAAGAGATAACACCTAAGCTTCCCACTAGAAGAAATACTATGTAAATACTGTATAATAATGTCATTAAAATATCATACCAGAATTATGCAATGGAATTCTAAATTATTTTCTTCTGCTGAGAGATATTTCAGTTAGATTAATTTTTCCACTCATCCAAGAAATTAGTTATAAATTATTATTACAGGAATTTCAGATTATTGTAGAAAGAGCTTTATCTTGCCTCTTCTCCATGCTTTACATCCCGTAATGCTGCAAAGCTGACTATCACCTGCTGGTGAACAAGTACTTTAGCTTATGTGGTCTTCACAAGTGGATTCACTAGCACAAAGAAATTGTCACTTGGATTGATCTGGGGGAAATACAGCTATGAGCTGGTTTTACTTGCAATTTTTAAAAAGAAAGGATCTTATTCTCTACTAATAAAAATAAGTATTAGAACACAATATTCAATAATGCAACAAATTTATTAATATTTCCCTTTACTGGGTTCATCACATGCTTACTATGAGCATTGCAACTTTATCAAGAAGGTGCTATCCTAGCTACTTCTGGAACTCATACAAAAGATTGTGCACAATCATAGGCATTCAATATAACATAACCAGAAGAGGAAAAATTACATACCAGGTAGGAGTAACTCATACTGCATAGAAGTGACACTCTGATTGCTTGTATGCCTAGACACTTTTGTGGCAAGATCTGAACCTAGCAAAGTTGTAAAGGAAGCAAAATGGTATGTTATGATCCTATAAAGGTAATCATACTGCAAAACATCAATACAGTGCTGCAATTATTTCTTACAGTAACATGAGGGAAAGAAAAGGACCTTGCTAAACACAGACTACTGTGAAGATCCTTTCACATACCTTGTGGGTTACAAGTCAGAACCTGAAAACTGCAGTGTTGTGTGGCTGCTGCTATAGTAATCAAGTAACTTTAGAAAATCATTTCTAGCTTTAATATACTGCAACTGTGAATGTCAATGCTCTGAAGAAGTTGCAACTATCCATTTGAAGCCCAATTCAAAGATTATAGGTTGGCTCTAGAACAGTATAGGACTACATCAATGTTTAAGAAAAGCTAGGGAAAAGTAATCAGCTTTTTTTTTTTTTTAAAAAAAAAAAAAATATAAAAAAAAGTATGGAAAAGAAAATAATCTTTTTTTTTTTTAAAAAAAAAAAAAAGGCAGGAAACAAAAACACCCACCCACAAACCAACCAACCAGAAAAAAAAACCCACCACCATGAACACACATGATGTAACCCAGAAGAAAGAACACTGCCATTCCCAAAGCCACTAGAATTTAACAATATGGCCAAAAAGCCAGACGTAGACTATCTAATCCAGGTGTAACTCTAATAAATGCAGAGGCAAGAACATCCTGTGCTCCACTGGAACATGGTCAGTCCCTCACTGCTCCACAAAACTGCAGGGAACACTCTTCCTCAGAAGACAGATATATATATTGACCATCATTTACCTGACTAAAATATATTAATTTCCTTCTGCAAGGGAAAACTGTGTTTAGGAATTTTAATACAGCCTGCAAAAGTTCTTTTCTGTCGGACTATGGATAGCCTACTTTTCAGGGACTACCTTTATAAAGCTCAATACAGCTCTCAGGCAGGCAACTGTAAGCATAAACAGTCTGTTCCCACTACTCTAGTTGTTTTCACGCTCTATGCATTTCCAGGACAGAGCAAGAAAGCAAATTGATAAACTGAAGCATTAACAGCAGATGTAGTCCCACTAAGGAAGCATCAACCTTCCGTACCTACACACATAATTGTTTCCTTAATATTGTACTATCTGCATACAATTCCCTAGTAAACTGAAATACGCTGTGGGAGAAGGCATTAAAAATTTAACACAGTTCTAGCAATTTTATTTTCTTTCAGTTTCCACAGTATCTTTCTGTACAGCTTTAACAACTTTGTCTTGTTAATTACCAACAAATACAAACCCTCCATAACCATTCCATATTAAGAAAAAAAACAGGTAGAATCTTAGGGTAGCTGAAACAACCCTTTCAGCAGAATGACGTGATTGCTTTTACCAGGTACAGACACTTCAGGTCCAAGTGTCACATGATCCAAAGGGCGCCCCTGCGTTTGCCAATTGACAATTTGTGTAGTTGCCATGGGTTCTGAAAGGTGAAAAAAACAAGTCTGTTACAAAAAAACATTTTTCGTTCAATTTACTGAAGAAATAAAAGCAACAGAGATTCCTCCTGCCTCACAGTAGATAAAACACACTAAATGCTTTAAGTTTTATGTGCTTGCAAAGCAATTTTATTGTCAATTTTATAATGCATTTCAGAAATATATAAATAGTAACTATATATTGAACCTGCCTAATCATACAACATTATAGGGTAAAATTATACTAGTTTTTGTGGAAGAAAAAGGGCTTCATTATGTCTCCTGTACATGGATTCAAAAGGTTCATATTCAGTCAGGAAAAGGGAGAAAACTGGCCTACAGCTTGATTTCTTACTGACAGAAGCACTGGGTGGCAGTCGATCACTGTGCAGTAAAAACAGTCTCTGAAAGCCTAGGTCTCCTCAGAATTACTCCTTCACTTGTCCTGCATAAAATACTGAACTTTGACAAAAAGTTCTTGAATACATTTCTCTCAGCTACAATTTGAGAGAATTTGGCTGTGCTGAAGAAGAGCCTCGCTACTGATTTGAATACAAAGGTCTGTGAGCAAGCATAAGCACAGATATCACATGTCTTCCAAGTTGCAGGAGTGTTCTGTAAAGCAGTATAAAAAGAATTTGCATGTCAGCTCACAACACTAAGAACACTATGCCACAGGCAATCAGCCTTTTGCCTGGCTTGTTCCATCTGCACTTTCACACTTTCCCTCCAGCTTCAACAAGTTAAAGTAACAATAAACCCGTATATTAAAGTGGATGATTCAGAAGAACAGAGCTACATTTGGTGGTTGTTGACAGTAGACTATTGTCAATCTCAGGTGCTATTACAAAATGGCTTTTTAAGCAAAAGAAAATGAAAAAGCTGTTTCCCAGCACAAGACAGTAAGTCCTCATTCTCTAGGTAAGAGCACAAGCAAGCCTTGATCTCTACCCGACAGGGAAAAGCTTGCCCAAGTGTTTACCCCTGAAACAAGACATGAAAGCTGAAAAAGTTCTGGAGAATCTTTCTTTATGTGTGAAAACACCCTGTTTTGTCATGGATCACTTGAGTTTATGTCAGTCTAGTACATGCATCACTTCATCTGTTACTGAAATCTCTCATGATGATACATTCAGAAGGCACCAGTGCCGGTCCATATGGTAATTGTTACCCATCCAGAAAAAACAAAATAACCTTTTAAAATGTCCGGCCCACTAAAAAGATCATTATATGGACTTTCTTAATTCGCATATAAATGAAAACAATCAAGTTAGGTCGTATTTTATAAAATACTTGTGTATCTTACTTTGTGGAAGCTTCCAAAGACAATCCATCCACAGGTCCTGAAGGAGCTGGCAAATGAAGGTGCTAAGCCACTGGCCACCATATTTGAAAAATCATGGCAGTCAGGTGAAGTTCACGATGACTGGAAAAAGGGAAACAGAACCCCCATTTTCAAGAAGGGGAAAATGGATGACCCAGGGAATTACAGAGCAG